>MU856908.1:0-59903 GCA_033296705.1 Chaetomidium leptoderma | reverse complement strand
CCAACACCTCCCCAATCAAGCTTTCCCAAACCCACCTCCGAGCCGTCTCAAACCCGGGATCAGCATCCACCTCGCCCGCCGCCGTGAAGACGATATCATCCCCCCAATGATACCCCTGCGGTTCCTGATCTTGATCCTCACCAGAAGAAAGGAAGGCTTGCGGCAGCGGGGCGGTGCCGCGCACCGAGATGCCCAGCACCCCCGGCAGGGCCAGGTGGCGGGCGAAGGAGGTGAAGGGCAGTTCGGTGTCGCCGAGGCCGTGGAAGAGGAGGAGGAGGGAGGTTGTGGATTCTGGCGGGGAGGGGTAGACTAGAGAGATGGCTGGCCCCTGGTTTTGCTGTTGGCGGGAGGTTGTTGGGTGGGAGGGGAGGATGGGGGTGAAATCGGCTAGGGTGGGGATGCGGGTTGGTGGCATTTTCTTTTTTTCTTCCTTCCTTTGTATCTTGTTTTGGTTTTGTGGTTGTGATTGTGATTGAACTGGTTGTGGTCGTTCGTTCGGGGTGGTGAGATGACACAGGTTGAGGTTGCGAGGTGGATAGGGGTCGGAGAGGAGGTTGAGTGAAGCGGGGTGTGCTCCGTCTTGGCGATCGGGGCTCCGCTGCCGGGTGGGGCCTATTCGGCCGGGGGAGAGAGCAGGAGGCCGGAGGTTGCTCCGGGGCTGGAGACCGCATGCGACTTCTACTTTTGTTTACACCCACAAAACACCAGAGCGAACGCTCATTCATTCACCCCACCGCTAAACATCACACAAAACCACTCTGCACTCAACCGAGCTATCCCGCATCATGGCTCCCACCAAGGAAACCAACAAGGAGGCGCAGCAGCTGGTCGGCATCATGGATGCTAAAGTGACGATTGACAGGCTGGCTTTCTTCAAAGTGGTTCGTACCCCGCTGGCCTCGCTGTTCTTGATCTTTCTCTGACCTCCCCGCCCTCCCAGTTCGAGCAAATCGTCGAGTCCAGCGGAGGCGGCATGGCCTGGGACACTCAGGCCGTCGTCGCACTGCAGGTGGCCGCCGAGTCTTTCATCCTCGACATCATGAAGCTCATGGATGAGAAGGCCGAGGAGGATGGCCGTTTCACGCTCATCGGTGTAAGCATACCCGTTCGAGCATCTCCATGATAATTATACTAACCATGCTACAGCAAGATATGGACCAAGTGCGGGAGATCCTGAGGCGCTGGGTGCTATTGGTGACCCAGCCGAATCTTGTCGTTGATAGGGACGAGGCCATCCAACTCGACAAGGTGATGAAGATCATCAGGCCCCACGTGGGTTAAAGTCAACATGCGCCACTTGGGTTAGAGCCAACATGCGCCACTTGGCTTAAAGCCAAAAAGACCCAAGCATACCCTCTCATACCCTCCTCCGCATAAGCGTGTCCTCATCCCTCGCCCTCAACCGTGACGGCCCGAGCGCCATCTGTGACCAGCGCCCATGTTCATCCCACTTGCCCGCCTTGGTATAATCCCCCCTCTGGCTACCCTGCATCCAGGCAAACCGAAAGTATTCATTCGCCTGCGTATCGGCATCCCGCACCCACGTGACATTCGACACCTCGCTCGCGCCCCCATAAAAATACTCTCGGAACCGCTCGACGTCGTTCACGAGCACACTGATGCCATCATATGTTCCCGGCGGCGGGCCCCATGAGAAGGTGATACTGGTATTGTCGGGTATTATCGTTGGCGCGAGGATAGACGGCAGCGGCGAGTCCATCGGAGAGTCGCCGCGCAGTGCATAGTCAGTCTGGAGAAACGGGTCGAAGCCCCAGCGGGCGATGCCGTTGACAAAGAGGCCGATGAGCAGGCCCTGATAGAGGAGCGAGGGCCTGATTTGGATGCTGGTACCCGGCAGAAGGAGCAGAGCGAGGATGTAGTGGTGGATGCGGAGGTTGAAGTTTGGGAGCGCGACGCAGATGATGATGCCGATGCCGATGAGGAGGTAGAGCTTGAGGTTGCGGATGAGCCGGCCTTCCTGGCGAAAGAACCACACCTGGGCGGCAGCGACGGCGGCGAGAACGATGATGATGACGGCGAGGGCGGCGCGCGCCCCAGGCTGCTGGTTTAGGTCGCGCGGCGTGAGGCGTTGGATCGGGATGAAGTCCAGCGTGTAGTTGGTCAGGGCGCCGACCCAGGCGGCCCCGAGCCAGAGGACCGTCTTTTCGACCTGCGCCGTGAGACCCTTCAGTGTCCTCCTGACGCCCATCTTGTCGTACATGACCCAGCCGACAAACATGGCGGGCAGGAACCGCCCAATCTCGGTGGAGAAGAGCGAGGCTATGTTTTGGTGGTTGGGAGTGTCGGTGGCCATGCCGACGGTCCAGTACAGGACGATAAAGACGGGAAAGAAAAAGAGGGCTGGCGAGGAGACAAAGATGGAAAACACGGTGGTAAACACGACTGAGATGGCAAGCAGTGGCCAGACCACGTCGCGGGCGTCACACTTGATGCCCGGCTCGAAGGTGAAGGACAGTGGGAAGTACGAGTCAAAACCGATGCTCGTGATGCCGTTCCGCGCCGTGCTGTTGAAGTCGGCTTGACGACCAATCAATTTGACCACGCCACACCCGCCATGGGTGTTCGAGATGACGCCCGCGTGGACCGCGGCACCGCAGATGTGCGAATCGCCACGGTACACGGCCGGCCCATCGGCGGCGCCGGGCGGACCTCCGATGACGAGCTGGCGGTAGATGATCTCCTGGTCCCCGACAGCACGCGGGTTCAACACCTGGTAGCTCGCGCAGCTGGCCGGGCAGCGGAACGGAAAACCGCCGTCGGTGAACGGACGACAGTCGACGCCGTCGACGCCGCACCCGTTGCCCGAGGTCCAGTACGTGGACCCGCAGCCTATCTGGGAGGGCGTTCCCCATTCGGGGATCTCGGCTGCGGTCAGGCCCTCTCGCATGACCAGGGCGAAGGTGAGGAGCCATATGCCCAAGAATGCCACCACGGCGAAGGCCCTGTGGAGCTTCCGGGGCAGGTACCTGTCGAGCAGCATGATGGGAGCGTGCTGCACGCGGGGGAAGAGCGGGTCGATGCGGTAACGGTGCGGGTTGGGCGGACCGCGTGCCCACTTTGCCGTGGCCTTGATCACGCGGCGGACGGGGTAGGGGACCCATTTGAAGCGCTTCCAGGAGCCTTCGTCCTGGATGAAGCGGGGGGTGGGCGGCGAGCTGTCCTGTTCGAGGTCGTCCTCGACCGGCGGCACGTCTCGAATGGGGGCATCGGGGTGGTCAGGGTGGTCAGTGCCGAGGGCGGTGGCATCCGAGTCGGAGGCATCTTGCCGGACCTCGGTGCGGACCCGGGCGCTGTTCTCGCCCATCTAGACGGAAAGGTATGTAGGTATGTACTGAATAGGTACGGATGGCTCGGCGCGGCGCCGTCGCGGCAGTTGTCGGCGGACCAGGCCTGAGAGAACGAGTAAAGGGAGCTACACTCCTCCGAGGAGAGCAATGAACAATATCACTACATTTGAGATGGAAGGGAGGGCGGGATGGAATTGGCGGGGAGAGAGAGTCGGCGCCGGATCGGGCGGGCGGGACACGCTGGGCGCCCCTCTAACCCCTGCTCTTCCCGTTCCTGGGGGCTGAGACAGTGAAACGAGGCAGCCTTGCAAGGCGGGGCAGGCACGTCGCACTCGTTGTGGCATGTGGGACCTGACTCGATCCGGCAGACTGGTCTAGGCATGACAATCTCGAGGCAGCCGCCCCGATAAAGAGATTGCGGGATCCGCCTTGAACGATATGCTTGGCAAATCGCAAGAGCCGTCCCTGACTCTTGACTCTTTACTGACACTTTTGGGCTGCAAAAAAAAAGCAAAACTGAACATCAACAACTAAACGCACCGTTGGGTTCTCGAGGGCGACATTTTTGAACGACGGCCGTGTTTCAGATATTTGCCACGCTTTGCATCGGTTTCTAGAGCTGCTGGGTGGAGATTTAAGTGCCTGGACACACGACGCAGGGTCTCAGACTCTCAAAAACTCGTCTGAATTTCCGGACACTGAGAGCGAGCCCCTGAATCCCAGTTCAGAGCAAAACAAAGCAACCAGCACCTCGCAAAATGACCGCTGAGACTCAAAATTCAGACTCGGCAGCCATGCGATTTGAAATCCTCAGAGCCGCCGTAAAGGATGGCGCCGCAGCACGAGTCGGCCGCTTGGCCTTTGCAGGGCGGACTCCCATCGACACGCCCAACTTTATCGGCACCACATCTCGGGGTGCCCTGCCGCATCTCACCCCGGACACCGTGGGCAAGCACCTACAAGTCACTGGCGCATACATGGCCCTGGAGGATTGTGAGTTTTGGGCCTATCTCTGTCTCGAGATCTATGAAAACTAACACTCTCAGTCATCGAGCGACCCCAACAATACCTCAAGAGGATACCCCCTATCTACAGCACACCCACAACAGCGAAACACCACACCCGGCTGCACAGTTTCACCGCCATGCCGCAGTCCGTCACCACCGTTCTGAGCGCCCGCCGCCTTCCCGCCGTGCCCTCGCCCATGGGTAACACCAACGCCTCCGTCTCCGTCTTCACGTCGACCGGCTTCCAGATTCTTCCTACTAAAGAGTACCTCTCGGCCGTCCAGGCCCTTGAACCAGACATCGCCATCCCCCCAGCAGACCTCACCCACAGCCCCATCACGCCCAACTCGAAACGCGCCCTGCGCATGGCCGAGCGCACCGACGAGTGGGTAGTCGAGTGGTTCTCAGAACTCGCCGACGCCAACAGCAGGATATCCACCTTTGCCCCGATCCTGCCCATCTCCTACTCCATCCAATGGGAGTACATCTCGCGCCTCGCCGAGGACTACCTCCCCACCGCGCAGCTCTCGGGCCTCGCCATCTACGACGCCGACCTCGTGCCCGACCTGGCCGACCACTGCGCCGCCCTCCTCCCGCTCCCGCGCCTCTCCCTCGCCAACCCGCCCACCCCGCACCACATCCTGCGCCAAATCGCCCTCGGCATCGACCTCTTCACCCTCCCCTTCATCAACACCATCTCCGACGCCGGCCTAGCCCTCTCCTTTTCCTTCCCTCCCCCGGATACTTCCTCCTCCCCAACCACCAACGGCAGTAGTAGTACTCGTAGCCTCCAACCCCTCGCAATCGACCTCTCCCTCCCGCACCACGCCACCGCCGCCACCACCCCGCTCTCCCCCAACTGCACCTGCCACGCCTGCACCGCCCACCACAGCGCCTACGTCCACCACCTGCTGGCCGCGCGCGAGATGCTGGGGTGGACGCTGCTGCAGATCCACAACCACGCCGTCGTGTCGGCCTTTTTCGCCGGCGTGCGGGACGCACTCCTCCAGGGAGACATAAAGCGGTTCGAGGAGGGGGCGCGGCAGTTTGCGCTGGCGTACGAGCCTGAGTTTCCCGAGGGGGTGGGCCAGAAGCCGAGGGCGAGGGGGTATCAGTATAAGAGTGTGGGGGATGGGGAGGCGAGGAGGAATAAGGCTGCTTGGGGGAAGTTGGAGGGTGGGGAGGGGGAGGGAGAGGGGGCGGGGGAGAAGGGGGAGAAGGGGGTATAATTAGGGAGGGGTTGGCTAGATATAAAATAGAGTATTAATGCAAGGCAAAAGAAATGAAGCATTGATCGTGTATGTACCACGGGGGCTCCCCTTGGAGCGTCATTCACCTGCTAGTATTCTAGCTATGGCCTGCCTCACATGAGTACTTACACACCGCTTAACTCAGTTCAGTTCAGCTTCTCCTTGAGCCTTGAGGTGCTCGCCACGCGTAGTCCTACGCTTCACAACATCAGAGGTCCAAGCTAACTCACGAAAAACACATACAGCTCCAACACAATCACATTCCTCGTTTGCGTTACCTTTCCAAGTATCGACAGGTAGAACCCCTGCAACAACTCACACCACCTCCCCCTCCGCCTCCACCCCTGCCGCCTCAACAGCAGCAGTAGCAACCCCCTCCCCCTCATCCAACCTCACCAGCCTCTTCACCTTCTTCTTCTTCGCCTTCACAACCGGCGCTCCCCCCTCCTCCCCCGCCCCTTGATCTCCCTCCACCTTCGCCGTCTTCTTCCCACTCTTCTTCTTCACCTTCTTCACCACCACCCCCTCTTCCCTATCTCCCCCGGACCCCGCCCCATCCTGACCCTCCTCCTCCCCCTCCTTCTTCTTCGTCTTCGCCTTCGTCTTCATCTTCTTCTTCCTACTACTAACAACCACCCCCTCCACCGGCACCCCCTGCGCCACCTGGATCCGCTCATTCGCCCTCTGCATCTCCAGCCGCAACCGCTGCACCTCTTTGAGCGCCAGCGCCATCTCGGCTTCCTCGCGCTGCTGTCGCTCGTGTGCTAGGGCCCCATCACGTCCACCTCCACCACTACTACCACCGCCGCCGCCAGTCTCGCTGATGCTCAGGTCATCGAGGTGGGTCGAGGTGAATTGTAGGAGGGATTGCTGTTTGAGTTTCTTGGCGGCCGCCGCGGTCGTGGTAAGTTTGGAGGACTTGGATTTGGGTCTGGGGACGTAGTCTGAGCTGTTGTTGTTGTTGTTGTTGTTTTCAGAGTCGTAGGCTGTGCTGCGCGGTGTGGAGAGGCCGCTGCCAAAGAGAGTTTCGTCTGCTGCGACGACGATGCGTTGGCGGGGTTTGGGTTTGGGTTGTTGTTGTTGTTGGTAGTGCTCGACCGGGGTCGCGCGGCCGGAGAGGTTTGGTTTTTCGAGATCGAGTTGCATGATGGGGATCGCGTCTATGTCGAGGTCGGGGCCGTTTTCTTTTTGGAGGATGCTGTGGATGGGCGTCGATCTGCCGCCAGATGCCGTTGCGTCCGGGATGTAGAAGGGGTCGTCGCGGTGACGCTCCAACCGCTCTGCCTTCCTCCTCGCGACGATGTCTGGGTCGAGGTAGCTCTCTTCTGATTGTTGGTACGAGCTAGAGATTTCCTCGGGTGCGTCCACGAGCCTGGTTATTGCTGGCTCGCTGGACATGCTCGTGGCAGCCGGTTTCTGGTTGTAGTACGCTTCGAATTCGTCATCTCCCTGTGTTGGCAGCATCAATGAGTCCGCCTGTGACAGCAGACTGTTGAGGTTGGGATGGATCGGTTCATCTAGGTCAAGGTCGTCGGGGATGGGCACGTTCTGCTGCGTTCCGGCAGCGACGGAATTAAGCTCCCATCCATTAAAGAGCGACGGGATCGCTTGTGTGAGGAGTAATGGCGGATCCTGCTGTACTTCGTCGGTGGACGCGGCCTGGCCGGAAGCCGCCTCGGCCGTGAGCTTTAGCAACTCAATGAACTCGACAGCACGCTCTTGAACTTCAAGATAAGGGTGTGATGCGAATGGCTCCAAGACGTGGATGACGCGGGCCATTAGCAACGAGACGGTCGTCTTTCTTTCCGAGGTCCAGGATGCTTGCTCGTCCCCGGCAACGTAGGCAAGCAACTTCAAGATAGCTTGTAGGCACGTTGCGAGAACCTCGGGATACTCGACCCGGGGAAGGAGGTCTAACAAGTGTCGTAATGTGTCGTCGGGTGACAGTAACTGGAAAGCATACTCCCCAACCATCCACGCAACGGGCTTGAGTGCCCCCGAAACAACTGGCCGCGAGGAAGACATCTCCGAGTTCATTCGGGAGACGGCAAGTTCAGCGGCCCGCACAGCGGGAGCCCTGATGGCCTTGACCTTCACGGCCACATTCCTAAGCTCATTGCCGATCTTTTCGGCACTGTCGCCGGGCAACTTTGGTGTTGACGAATCAACGTCCAAGTCTCTAGCTCGAGGGGCGGGTGCAATTCGGACGAGCTGGGTCAGAACGTCAAGGTACCAGTCAAAGTCGGCCATGTTGGCGTAATTATCCTGCGAGCACATCCTCAAGATCCGGCCAATCACGTCAACCGTGTAGTCGTCTGGGAGAGGAGGAGTGGCGCGTTCGAGTGTCTTGCGACGCCGTCTGGAATCCGCGCTTGTTTCATCACTCGAGTCTGTTTCGGGATCCTGACCTTCGAAGCCGTTTTGCTGTTGGCTGATCACAGCCGAAGACGCTTTCAGCTGCCTCATCAGGCGGCTGACAATCGACAATAAATTGTCGCTGCTGACCATACCCTGCACCAAATCGAGGGCCTTTATCCTGATGGTGATGTCCTCGCTGTCGATACATTCCAGGATCACGTCTTCCTGCTGCGCAACGAGGAAGGGGTGGGTGACGACAATCCGGTTGAACGCCAGGAGCGCCACATATTTGACTACATGGGCTTATTAGTGCCTGAGATGACCTGGAGCCAAGGGCGCCAGACTCACGATTTGGATCGCTGTTGGCGGATACCATGCCCCGCAGCTTCGTGACACAAAGCGAGGCCACCTCTTCCCTCGCGGCGAAATCTTCACCGTCCCCGAGAATGCCGCCTTGGATGATACCGTTGATACACTCGTACAGCAGAGACATGGCCGGGGTAGTCCGGATGAGGTTGGTCAAAGGCGGGAGCAACTTGCGGACCAGGCGCGGCTCGAGGGGTGTCAAGGTGGCAAACTACAGCACAGTTAGGCCACGAAATCGGCAATGAGATGGGCGTGGGTTGTCTTACAAGCTTGATTAGTTTGATTGCCATCCAATTGTTGCCACCATCGACCAGTAGCTCAAACAGGCGCGGTGCAAGCGGAAGGAAGTCGTGTGGTCTCCGCCAGCCTAGTTCACACACCACATTCACAATAGCCGCCGTCACGCTCGAGTCTTCGTCCGGGTCCATCAGGCGTTCTTTGATTTTGGGCCACGACGCACGGAGCGCTTCAGGATAGACCAAGGCTAGCCGATAGAGGGTGACGACCGTCTTCTTGCGGATGGCGGCATGCGAGTGGCCGAGGCGAGGCAACAAATCACCCAGGAGTGACATGGCCAGGGAGGGGGTGACGAGGTGAGGGAGGGCGGCAATTGGGAGGCAGATGATGGTCGGTAATGATGCGGCCACGTCCTGAGGAGAGTGGCGCCGTCAGCATGTGGCCTCATAGGAGAGAGAGGCAAGCCGACCTACCTTTTTCAGGAGGTTCGTTGCCATCATGAGCACATCGGTGTCGGGACGGAAGCTCTGGACGGCGGCAAGATATCCAACCCGTTTCTGGTGGTATTTCTGCGACGACATGACCTCGAGAACATGAAACGAGGCCCATGACATGTCGTGCCCAACCATTTCGAGGTAGACGAGCTTGAGCAAGGCCGTCGCCTTGACGTCTGCATGTCCGTTGTCAGCGTGGCGGGCCGTCGGAGGCAGTTGCGGGGGACCGACCCATATCCTGACCGCGGATTTCGGAGCGGCATTCTTTCAGGCAGTTCTGGATGTATTCCTTCTCGTTGCCTTTGTGATTCCGCAGACCTCGGATGAGGTCGTACAGCGACTTCTCGAACCTGGGGTGGCATCAGCACGGAGGTTTATTGGATGGCGCGGGGAACAGCGGGTCGGCGCACATGGTTGAAATGAGTGTATATTACTGCCTATCTGTTCAAGTACCCCCCTGCGCATTCGGCGGCCCTCGAAGTCAGACACGATACTCGATTCTCGGTGGCTGTTGGTTGTTGGTTGTTGGGGACGACGACGACGGTGGGACTCGGGCTCGAGTTCGGGCGGGGTTCAGCGGCGGAGGGTTCTGTTGGAAATAATTGGATGCGAGGCGGCGTAACGCATCTTGTCGCGGAATTTCGAGAGGTGCTGGTTAGAGGGGGTTGCTACGTCGAAAGTCGGGGTGAGTTCTGCCCCTTCACGACTCGCTCTGACAGTTGACGACGATCGCGGCGCAGGTGGTGATTTGATCGAGGGACATACTAACTACGCCCAGGCGCAGCACGTCACCGTACAGTATTTTGAGCATCCAACGAGCACTGTGTTTTTGAGCGGAACAAACAAACCCCGCAACGCCGGCTCCACGGCATCATGGAGCCGGGCCCGAGCTCAAGTTCTCAACAGGGGTACGCGCTGTCGGGTTCGGTTGCTTGGCGTCGGCCAACTCTCAAGCTCCAGCTGCTCTGTCCGCACGGTGTCCACTCCGCTCCATCAAACAGCAACCACTCAAAGCTCCAACGCAACCGGCCGACCGCGACAACTTCCTTACGCCAGTTCGAAATTTATTGTAAGCAGCATCAATGGCGTCTTCAGTACTCTATCCGCCAACCCAGCGGTCTCCGGCGGGAGCGCTGGCCTTGTCCCAGCAAGCTCCGGCCATCTTGCGCAGCTCGCCCTCGACCGTGTCGTCGTCGCCTCTCAACGCCTTGCTCTCGGGTTCCGAGAAGTCGGAGATGTGGCTGCAATACGAGAATCTGATTCTGTCGTGTCTGCGAACAGGGGATGACCAGGCCGCGCACCAATGCCTCAAGCGCCTCGTCGCCCGTTTCGGAACCGACAACGAGCGGGTGCAGGCACTCATGGGCCTGGTGAAGGAGGCCGAGGCGAATAACAACGGCGAATTAGAGGACGTGTTGAAGGGATACGGCGAGATACTGAGCGAGAATGATACCAACGTTGTTCGTCTTCACCCATCTCCAATTCCTATCGAGCGACTCGTGGCTGACACAGGGTCCAGCCTATCGCAAAGCGGCGGATCGCGCTCTTGCGGTCCATGGGGCGCCTTGCCGACGCTGCTTCAGCCCTCGTGCAGTTCCTCGATTTCTCCCCGACCGATCCCGAAGCGTGGTCCGAGCTGTCGGATATTTACCTGTCCCAGGGCCTATATCCACAGGCCATCTACGCGATAGAGGAGGTGCTGGTATTGGCGCCAAATGCATGGAATGTATGCAATCCAACCATACCCCGGAACCTAAGCCCTATGCTAATGCACCTGTCCCAGATCCATGCGCGACTGGGCGAGCTGCAGTACATGGCTGCTACCGCCCCAGGTGTGGCCAATGGCTCGTCCCAGAAGTACCTGGCTGAAGCCATCAAGCGGTTCTCCCGAAGCATCGAGCTGTGCGACGATTATCTCCGGGGCTACTACGGACTCCTGCTGGTGAGACCCTCGTCGCTGAGAGCTGAGCTGAGTCGGCAGCTGACGTCTTCCAGGTTTCAAAGAAGCTCCTCAACGACGGAGCCAAGGCGACAAAGCAACCCGAGGACAGCGAGTTCGCCCTACCAGACACGAGCACCATTGAGCGGCTCAATGAGCTGGCGACGGCCAAGCTTTCCGAGATTGCCCGACACAGCGCCTCACATGACCGGGGCTGGCGTGGTTACAGCGAAGCTGAGGTTGCAGCAGCTCGGGAGTTGCTTGCTGTAGGTGAATCCGCGGTCAAGAGGTAACGCTCTTGGGGAGATGCGAGGCGGCACCACACAGAGGTCCAGTGATGCGTTTGCGATGCCCCCAATAACGTGAGTCATGGCGGCGACGGTCGAGATGGGGAATCCAACGTTCGAGTTCATCCGCTGGTATCGCGGCCTCCAACGTCGCGTCCGAGGCACGAACTATTTTCAACGAGACTCCGGCTCTCATTGGTGCCTAACCGCTTCTGCTTGCATTAGCCGTAAGTGTGGGTCTTGGGCAGGAAATCGCGAAGGGAGAAAGGAGCCCGAACGTGGCTCCAGTAATAAACTTGAGGACGGAAGAGGTCTCCTGCGTGGGTGGGGAGCGGGCGGAGCGGGCCTTGGAGCCCAACCAACAAGTTGCAGTACAGCGATAACTGATGACTTGCTCCTTGTTGAGAGTGCTGAAGCCTCACCCGATGCCATCCGAATCCTCTTTGGGCAAGGAAATCCGGAGATCGCCGGGCTAGGCTCAGCAAAAGAATGGGTTTGACTGGGCGCCCGACAACGACTCCAGAACCTGTTCGCGCTGCCTGCTTGAAGACATCCCAATGGGTGTTTGATGGCCGTACTCGAGACGCAGGCGTTCGGGTACCTGGAACCGCTCCCCAGCGTGAGCACTAGCCTGGGACGGCTCTGCGGAGCCGAAGTTGACGTGTCTATCGACAAGACTCGAGTAGGAGACTGAGCTGTCGTTACAGTGGGTTAGCAGAGTTCTATAATATACGCGGCGGCGGCAGTCGAGATGCTGTTGGGCAACGCCTATATGTAAGGCCACACTGTCCGCGGACCGCGTCCCGTTCTGCGTCGCCGCATCCGCCTGTCCGCTCCCGCCGAGCACCCCGATTGATGCTCATGCACTTCCGTGCCTCAGCCCTAGCAGCTGCTTTGGGGATTCACGTCCTTTCTGTGTTCCCATCCATCCCCACGCTCTAGCACCTAATCCTGGGAGACCTTGAGCGCCATAGTCGAGGTTGCCTTCAACATGGCGCCCGCGAGAAGCCAGTGAAGATGCAGGAAGAGAATTGCATTCGTCACCGGTCCAAGGACGGTGGTGGGGGGCTGAACAAGTGTTGAGCGTTGGTGTTGGCTCGCTCTGCTGCTGACTGCCAGCACCACCTCCCTCTAGGTTACCATCAGGACTTGCAGATGGTGCTCACCGCCCGACAGAACCGCATGGGCTGTTTGTTGTCTGTCACAAGCTGGCATCGGGCCACGAGAGCACCGCCTGTGCCTGTTTGCGGGTAATCTGGGGGTGAGTGGAAGATGGCAAGTGCCAGGTGAGGTTTTTCCTGTACGGAACACGCAGCGTAACGCCCCGCCTCTGTTGGTGCTGAGTGCGTGCACCTCCTCTGCACAGCACCCGGAGTCTGCATCCCCATTCCAGTCCGCCCCTGTACATTTATCACCTGTGCTGCAAAGCACCGGGCGTTGATGTTTTGTCCACCGAGTCCGCTACGACAAACCCAGCCAGAGGTATACCGTAATAGCAGTCGGATCCAGCACCGCGCGTGTTCCCTCGGGTCTCCCCTAAAACGCTCGATTCTTCTCTCCTCAATCGGGCCGTGCCCAGACAACACAAACTTGGAACCCAACCGGCAAAACAGCATCCGACGATCCGAACAGCAAACTTTTTCGAACAAGAATTCCTCGGTGAAAGGTCTCAGCGAAGCGCCGTACGCACAGATATTGCAGATTACCTACACATCCATCAGCACCACCGCAGCGAACCCCACCACACCAAGCCTTGGTCTGGACTCTGCCGTCTGATCTGTTGGACGCTCAGGCTCGGCACACAACGTTCATCCCGTCTTCACCGAGATCGACGCACCCGCGGGAACACCCATCCACCTGACGGGCAGTTTGCGGATGAGATCCATCCCAAATCGGACGACATCGAACAAACCTCTGGTAAGATGGTATTTTTTCTTGTCTTTGTCCCGTTCTGCGCCGCGGTACCCCGTTTTTTTGCCGCTCGGTCGCACGCGACGGCACATATATTCCAGGTTTTTTTTTTCTTCATTTGACTTCAATCTCATGCCAGTGCTGTTGCTCGTCTTCCCGGAGCTGTTCGAGCAGAGTTGCCCCTCTCCGGCTTGGCAATTGGTCCCAAGCCATCCACATACACACCACCACCACCTCTCTCGAGGTGGGCGGGGCAAAGGATGGAGGTCCAGTTTTGCCTGTCGCCCCTCGGCCCATCTAATGGTATCGCGGTCAACGGTGTTCAGCATGGGCCCAGGTTCAGGGTCAAGGTGTTGTCGTTGACGTGCGACCACTCATCGTCGTCGGTCCCCCGTTGCTGTGTCGTCTGTAATCGCAGGCCCGTCTGGGACCGAATGAATGAGCGAAGGTCAATGGTCCCGCCTCGCCGGCTGCCTTGCTGCGATGATGATGATGATCATGGTTCCACCGCTATTGCGGGGTTTCCGCGTTCTATCAAACCATCAGCGGCCCCTCACTGACGCTATGCTAGTATCGAGGCTTATACTCCCTAGTGCCCGTGTGCTCTAGCAGTTTCCCTGGCCGGACTCGGCCTGTTCCTGTGGTCACGAGTGTCACCTTGGCCAGGCAGGCTCACAGCCGTCCCCTCCAAAGCAGCAGAGGCAAGTATTCGACCCCGCGTTATGGGCTTCCCCCATAAATCCAGCTCCTCTCCTTGGTTCCCACATTATCGCGAGCGTTGCCAGTCCACCCACCTCACCTTCTCACACCATGGCCGACGGGATGGGTTAAGGGTCCAATTCCGCCGCGCCTGGGTTGCCTCGCCCTCTCACCTTACCCCCCCCCTGTCTCTTTCTCTCGGCAACCCCTCGAGTGGATCTGGTCTAGGCTTCTTGTGCATATCGTTCCCGCTGCCTGTCGCTGACCAGCCGAGCCAGCGACCCAAAAACACACACAACCCGATCGACTCCTCCCTGTTTTCGCGCCCAACATATAACGGCCGTGCGTCGACAATTTTTCCCGAAGGACGAAGATTACTTTGAAACCGACAGCCTGTCGCAGAGCATTCGCAGATCTCTCATCCCTTTTCAGCAGTCTCTGTCCCTTTCCCGAAGCACACAGCGGCCTGTCTCCCTCCCAACTCGCGCCCGCGCATTCCAAGCCACAACACCCCCCTGCAAACCTCCCAACAACACACACCGCCAAATCTCCGAGTTGGTACACACCAAGCTGGTTTCTGCCAACGACCACCCCAAATACAAGCTGCCTTGCTCTAGCTTCTTTTTTCTTCTTTATTTTTTCCCTTGCATTGGCGAGAGTGAAGGGTGACGGATACAAGCATCACCAATGCCGCCGTAAGTCAAACCTGGAACCGCCCTGCCCCTGCTAAGTCGGCTGTGCCGCATGACCCGTGTCCTCGTTCCAGAGCCATTCGAGGACCTGGCTGACCGGTTGCGCCAATCACTTCGTCCCTGCGCACAGAATCCAAAGAACTAGGATAATCAACCCAAAACACGCTCCACACTCAACTTCATCGAGTGAATACGACGACGACGCCGAATCGTCATCGCATCGCAGCGAGGATTACAACGAGTCGTTGGCTGACGAGGACGACGAGGACGACGACGAGGACGAGGACGAGGGCCAGTGGGGAGATCAATACGGCGATATTGACCCTTCCGATTCAGCATCGACGTACCACGAGCCCACTTTCGCACAATCCCACGGCCAACGCCAGCTCCGCGGTAATCCGCGTAGCCACAGGATTCCTTCCGGCCGACAGTCATTCCCATACGCCGCGCCTACCGCCCCGCCAATGAGTATAGAGCCATCCGACGACTACGGTCCGTCGTACGGGCGTGGTTACGGCGGCGCCGGCCCACCACAACCGCAAAACCAAGGCGCCTTCTACGGCGCCAGGGCCGGCCATCAGCAGCCGGGCGGCGGCTATGCTCAGAGCCACGCCGGCTACATGCCGAACCACTACAGCGGCCAGATGGTTCCCTACAGCGACTACCGCAACCCCTTTGCGCCGTCGCAACATGCCGGCAATGGCGCCAATTTCTTTGGTAATGACCCACGCAGTCACTACGACATGATGCCTTACCACCACCAGCAGCAGCAGCGCGGCCCCAGCTACTACAGCGGCGGCGGCGGCGGCGGCGGCGGCCCGAATTATGGTGTTCCACCACACCTGCAACACTACATGTACAACGCTCCACCGCCGCCACCGACTGAAGCCCCCGCACCCAAACCTCCGACGCCTGCACCTCCTGCTCCCGAGAAGCCGAACCCAGAGCTTGAAGCCATGAAAAAGCAACTTGCAGAGTACGAAGAAGCGAAGAAGAGGAAGGAGGAGGCAGATCGGCTGGCCGAGTTGAAGGAGCTCATGCGGAAGGACGCCGAAGAGGCTCTCCGTAGGCAGATGGAAGAGATGCGGAAAGCCCAAGAGGCGGCAAAGAAGGAGATTGAGCTAGCAAGAATCGACGCCGAGAAGGCAGCACGCGAACGCCTGGCCGCTGAGAAGAAGCAGGAGGAGGAAAGGAAGAGGTTACAAGACGAGGCCATAAAGCAGATCGAACGGGAGGCCCGTGAGAAGCTTGCCGCCGAGCAAAGGGCAGCCGACGAGCGGAAGAGGCGCGAGGCTGAGGCCGCGGCCTTGGCCGAAGCTCAAGCCAAAGCTCGGATTGAGCTGGCCATTCGGGAGGAACAGGAAAAGATCCACGCCCGGATCAAGGCTGAAGCCGAAGCACAAGCGGCCGCAGCAGCCAAAGCCGCCGAGGACGCGGCACGGATGAAGAGGTTGGAGGACGATGCCAAGAAGGCACTCGAGGCGGCCATCAAAGAGCAAGAGGAGAAGCTGACAGCCGCCGTCAAAGCCGAACGCGAAAAGATCGAGGCCGCGCAGAAGGCCGAGGCGGAAGCCAAAGCCGCCGCCGCCAAGAAAGCCGCCGAGGAAGCCGAATGGCGAAAGCAGCTCGAGACGGAAGCCAAACTGAAGGCCGAGGTCGAAGCGCGGGAGAAGCTCGAGGCCGAGCGCAAAGCGGCCGAAGAAGCCAAGGCTGCCGAGGAGCAGAGGAAGAAAGACGAGGAAGCTTACAAGAAGAAGCTTCTCCAGGAAGCCAAGGAGAAGGCGGAGGACGCCGCCGAGAAGAAGGAGAAGCCGCCCATCAAGTTCAAGGATGCCGTCGGCAGGAAATTCAGCTTCCCTTTCCATATTTGTCAGACATGGCAGGTAAGTGGACATACAGCCTTTCTTTCTTCGTTCTCCCGTTGCTTTTATTTTCTGACCATCTGCAGGGTATGGAGGAGCTCATCAAGCAAGCCTTCCTGCACGTCGATGTCATCGGGCCCCACGTCCAAGAGGGCCACTACGACCTGGTCGGCCCCAACGGCGAGATCATCCTCCCGACCGTGTGGGAAAAGGTCGTCGAGCCCGACTGGGCCATCACCATGCACATGTGGCCCATGGACAAGGCGCCGCTCCGCCACCAGCAAATGCCTCCCGGCATGCATCCTGGCGGCATGCCCCGCCCGCCGCCCCCCGGCCACCACCCACAACACGGCGGGCGCCCCCACGCCGGCATGGCCTCCGCCTTCATACGCCCGTCAAGCGCCCGACCAGGCGGCGGAGGCATGCCACCTCCCCCGCCTCCACCCGGTGCCGGCTGGCCCGGTGGTATGCCCGGTGGTATGCCCGGCGGTATGATGCCTGGCGGTATGCCTGGCGGTATGCCTGGCGGCATGCCCAGGCCGCACGTGCGGCCTGGGATGGTGCCGCAGATTGTGCAAGTGGACCCGGGCAAGCCGCCGCGGCGCAAGGACAAGGGCACGCCGTCGTCCGTGCTCGGGTGGATGGCTGGCAGCAAGTCCAAGAGCAGCAGCAGCAAGAAGTATGTTGGAACCACCTTGCCCGCTCCTCCAACCCCCAAGCCCAAGCATCGCTCCTCCTCCTCCTCCACCTCCTCCCAGTATACCTCGTACCTATTCTACCCCGCCCAGATGTGGCTGCCCAAGTCTGTTCACTTTTCCTCCGTCGTCATTTTACTAGTTGGTGTGTGTGAGGGTTGATTGCAGAAGGGGTTGTTGGATGTGCTAACAAAGTCTGTGATAGGAAGAAGCATTAAACCCGAGAGAACGGACACCTCGATCGATGCTGATTGAACAGTACCCAGCGCCCCGGTTTAATACGGCGGTTCGCAGCAAGCAAAACGATCTCGACGACAACCTCTCCCTTCTTCTTCTTCCCTTTTTGATAATAGTTACCCTGCAAACAATCTGTTAGTTGGATTTGGCTTTTGATACCTTGTCGCCTATTTTTTTCTTTGCCCTTCTTATTTTTAGGTAGTTATTTTGCGTTGGGTTTGGATATCCCCCGCCCTTTTTTGGCGAGGTTTGATTTTAAGCGCGGCGTGATTTTTACTGTCTGAGCAAGGCGTGATGGCATTGCCGCCGGAGTATGAAGGACGAGGAATGAGGTACGAGGTACGAGGTATGCTGATGGAATATGATGGCAACGGAGATGTCAGAAGATGGATGGGGAAGGCTTGCGCTGACGGGAGGGAACACCTGTTTTTTGCCTGGTCTGGCGCAAAAAGAGTCAATGTCAATGGTCGTTGGTCAGCGCGGCGAG
Organism: Chaetomidium leptoderma; assembly: GCA_033296705.1. Lineage (NCBI taxonomy): Eukaryota > Fungi > Ascomycota > Sordariomycetes > Sordariales > Chaetomiaceae > Chaetomidium > Chaetomidium leptoderma. Next base: position 42,074 of record MU856908.1, on the reverse strand, counting down.
GGAGAGGACTTGTTTGGATTTAGAAGGGTTTTTTGTGTTGTTGTTTTAGTCAGGTCGTTTGGTATGCTTTGGCTTGGTTTGAATGTTTCATGGTTTTATCATTTGCTTCTTCTGTTCTATATGCGAATCCCCCTCCCTTCTAGGTAACTCAGCAAACCAACAAAAATCGTATACATATAGTACATCAAACAAAACAAAAATCGTATACACACAGTGTACAATGTTCTTTTGTACATGACACCCACAACTGCATCGATACTTCCATGACAAAGCGGCACTGCAGCATATAACTTGACCATCGTCTTGTCTCACCGTGTCCCGTACAACTCCCTCGCCCGCGCCTCAAAAGCCTCCACCATCTCACTCACCTTGTCATCCGCCAACTGCCCCACCGCAAACCCCAGCGCCGGATTCGCAAACTGAAATGTCACGCTGAGCGACACCTCGGTCCATCCCCCCCCCCTTTTTTCTTGTGCAGCAGAAGCAGAAGTAGCAGAAGCAGCAGGAGAAGGAGCAGGCTTGACAGTCCACCGCGTAACCAAGCTCTCAAAAATCCCCTCCATCTTTTCTCCTCCTCCTCCCCCTTTTTTGATCCCACCACCATCGTCCTCGACGACGACGTCATACCCAACAGACCGCAGCACCTCAGCAGAAATGGTCGTCACCGCCGCCGCGCCGCTGACCGCCTCGACCGCCTGCCCGGGCACGCAGTACACGCGGGACGTGTAGGTTTGTGTGAAGGGGCCCCAGCCGACGGTCAGGTCGGCTTGGGCTGGGTGTCGTGTTCGGTGTTGGCTCTTTGCTGGTTCGCTGCCGCTCCCTTCTTCCGGGGACGAGGAAAGAGAAGTCCAGCGTGTGACGCGGGAGTGGGCGCAGTGGGGGAGGAAGTGCTGGTAGGCGTCGATGTCGGCGATGAGGGTGTAGATCTTTTCTGGGGGGTAGGGGAGGAGGCGGCGGGCGCGGAGGGTTTTGGATGGTTGGGGGTGGTTGTTGTTGGGGGAGGCCAGGTTTGGGAGGGCTGAGAGGAGCCATGGGCGTGGGGTGGTTGTTGTGAGGGCGCGGTGGGCTTGGGCCTGGGCCTGGGCCTGGGGGAGGAAGGAGGGGAGTCGTAGTGGTGGTTGTGGTGATCGTGAGAGTGGTGTTACGGATCGCGATAGGCTCTGGAGGGGAGCGCGTGCTGCGAGGAGGCGGCGCGTCGTTGGTGGGAAGCGGGACGCCATCTTGAGATGTCGGGGGGGAGGGCGGAGAGGGTTTGCGGTCAAGGTTGCGGAAGATGTCGTGGTTTTGGTGGCCGTGGTGGTGATCTCATGGCACCGTTTCGGTCGCGGAATAGAGGCGAGTGTTTGCGCAACTCTAGTAATGTTATTGGCGCTCCATTGCTATGGTAAAACGCCAGAGGTCCGTTGTAGTTCCGTGGATCCAAGATGCGATGAACCGATGGTTCGTCTTGGGACCTTTGGACAAGATCTGCCGAGGCCGGACCCTAGCTGCAGTGGGCTATTCGGACCGTGCTCGGAAAGCTTGGCCCACATCTCGCATGAAAAAAGGAGCCCCGCACAAAATAGCCCCACATCTCACAGCCCTTTTCTTGCGGCGAGCTTTTCTTTTTTTCGCGTTCCAAAAGTCTCCAAGTTTGCAAATTTTCTAGCAACCTCGCACGAAATGCTGAGCCGGAGTTGCATTTCAGCAACCGCAGTTCAATGACCTGCAGCGGTTGCTAGCTGCTCCTCATAGGCGCGCTGCAGTATTTTTTCTCTTCAATACACCGCCCACCATGACGGCCGACAGCGCCGAGGTCGTTGCCCCCGCTGGCCAGACCGATGCGCAAGAGAAGTTGGCTGCTACGATGTCCTCGCTCGAAATAGCGCAGGATAACGGGCAGCCTGACCTCGCCCCCCACCGATCGCACGATCCCCAGTACAACCAGAAGAGGAGCGACCCGTTTCAGTTCGGATCCCGCTACCTCGGGCAGGAAGACAACGTCTTTGAGTTCAATGCCTGGGATCACGTCGAGACTGACGACACATACAAGGAGTATGCTGAGCAGCAGTACGCCATGCAGCGCCAGGCGCCCGTGTCCGACTTTGACAAGAGTGAGTGCAATTCTTTTCTTTTTTCTCGGGGTTTCTTTCCCCGTTGCAGGCTGAGAAGCCTGGCGCTTGTGATGATTTACAAATTATAAGCATAGTTCATCTGAATTTTTTATGAAGACAACATGTATTTTATAGTCTTTCGCTCCCATCTGACGCGCCTCACCAACACCTTGTCGATGTTTGCCTAGCAGAGTTTTGGGCAATCGGCTAACTCGTCAACAGTGCGTTTCAACTCGGACCCCGCTAAGTGGTGGAACCTGTTCTACAAGAACAACACGGCCAACTTCTTCAAGGACCGGAAATGGCTCCAGCAAGAATTCCCGATCCTAGCTAAGGTGACCCAGGAGGACGCTGGACCCGTGACGCTCCTAGAGATAGGCGCCGGTGCCGGCAACACGGCGTTTCCTGTCCTGGCCAACAACAAAAACCCGAACCTGAAGCTTCACGCCTGTGACTTCTCCAAGAAGGCGGTCGAGGTCATGCGCAGCCATGAATCGTACAATCCCGAGGTGATGCAAGCCGACGTCTGGGATGTTGCCGGAGACGAGCTGCCACCGGGCCTCGGCGAAGGATCCGTAGATGTGGCGGTCATGGTGTTCATCTTCTCTGCACTATCCCCGTTGCAGTGGAAGAAGGCGGTCGACAACGTTTACCGGGTCCTCAAACCGGGCGGCGAGGTTTGCTTCCGCGACTATGGAAGAGGTGACCTCGCCCAGGTGCGGTTCAAGAAGGGACGATACCTGGACGAGAACTTTTACATCCGGGGCGATGGCACACGCGTCTACTTCTTTGAGAAGGACGAGCTGGCCGAAATCTGGAGCGGGAAGCTCAGTGAGCCCGCCGAGGGCGAGGCACAAGGTGTGCAGCCATCCTTCGAGATCGAGGAGCTTGGCGTTGACCAGAGACTGCTGGTCAATCGTGCCAAGCAGCTCAAAATGTATCGCTGCTGGATGCAGGGCCGATTCAAAAAGAAATAGACAATAAATTTATACCAACATGGAAGTTCCTATTGTTCAATGCGTTGTGTTTGTGGCATTTGAACCGTTGAATGGGGAAAGCCAAGGATCCCCACCCTCCTCGCCCGTTTGGGCGCTGCTGGGCTGCTCACCGCCCAATCTCTCAAAGGGCAGAATTCCTTCAATGCGACAAAGCCAGCCCGTGCTCGGGAGCTTGAATGCATGCTGTTTTAGTCCATCGTCGACTTGCGGCGCTCTGCCGAATTCGATTTCGCCTTTCAGCCACCACCCTCATGCTGCTTCGGCCCCGATTCTGCTGGGCGACATAGAGCAGAGCCCGCCGTGCTGACGCGCCGCGACTCGATTCGATCATCGCCATTGCCATCGCCATCACCGAGCCGATCGGCCGACTTCCTTTGGTAAACCCTCATCCCGAACCGCGTCCGCATCCACACCACCCGCATCCGCACCCGTCTCCAATATCCTTATCCGCGACAGCGAGCTTCCCTTACGACGCCTGTTTTACCCCCCCCGATCCCTCGCGTCCATCATCCTTATTCGGACCTCCATCGCCAATGCTCTGGCTTAATCACCATGGCGGCGCCGGCTAACAACCCCTTCGGGTCGCCCCCTCCCCAGGTTTTCCACAATCCATTTGGAGCGTCAACCGCTGGACAGTCCACCTCTATGTTCGGCAAGCCAGTCCAGAATACCTTTGCTGCCCCAGCTCCGAACTCGAACGCTTTTGGCGCGCCGGCTGCGAACCCCTTTGGCGCGCCCGCTAACAACCCGTTTGGTGAACCGGCACCGGGGAGTAGGCCATCCTCAGCCGGAAACCCTTTTGGAGCCCCGTCGAGCCGACAAGCCTCACCGTCTGTCGCGCATAATCCATTCTCAAAACCGTCAGCACAAGCCCAAGTCAAGAACCACTTTGGAGCCACACAGGGTGTCCCCGGGAGTGGCCGAAGTCCGTCACCTTTTGGTGCCCGAGCACCACCCACAGGGCCGTCAAGTCAGTCATCGGCCCCTGGGGCTGCCGACACAAACGCGATGGGTCGCCGGAACAAACCTACTGGCGGCAAACCGCCTGCCACGAACACCGCTGGAGGCTTTGGTGGACGAGGGGGGCATAGTCAGGGACCACAACGTGCCACGCCGTTCGCCGGCACAAAGCCATTCTCAAAGCAACCGAACGGCCAAGGAACGGTGACCAACGCGAGTATCCAGCCAGGTGGCCGGAACAAGCAGCAGGGGGGCCAGGATCGCTACCAGCCGCCTCTAGGCCAGCATGGTAAACAACTGTTGACCACGGCTGGAGGACCAAGCGAGCGGACCAAGCAATTATCGACCTTTGCTTTCAACTATGCGAACAAGTTGTACGACCACCTAAAAAAGGAAAACATCACCCCACCCCAAGGGCTCGCCGATCCAGGAGATCCCGACAAGCGCGGCGCCGTTGAGAGCCTAAAAGAATCGTACAAGAAGTATCGCGCCCGCGTTTATGCGACTCTGAGGAAAGTGGACCTTATCGACGACCCGGAAAAAAGAAGGAAACTCGAGGACGCCCTTCCGTTCAAAGGCATCTGCGAGGACATGTGCCCAGACTTTGAGCGGGTCTACCGCATCGCCGAGTACGATGTCAAGAAGGAAGAGAAGGAGACACGTCCCGATGGCTTGTCGAGGTGGCCAGATACCTCTCTAATGGTCAAAAAGTTCGGGCGATCCGCCGCCGGTCAAGATGCGCCGCTGCCCATGGACGTCCGTTCGGTTGACGCGCTGCGAAGGACGACAGACTACCTTTTCAACGAGCTACTCCAGTCTGAGAGCAACCTCCCCTCCATGCACAATTTCCTCTGGGATCGGACCAGAGCGGTACGCAAAGACTTCACCTTCCATTCGCAGAAGTCGGCCAACGAGATGAAAGATATGGTCTACTGCTTCGAGACCATCACACGATTTCACGCTACAGCCTTGCACCTTCTCTCGAGAAAGGGCGTCGCAAACGACGATTTCGACCAGAAACAGGAGATTGAGCAGCTGGGCAGGACCATCCTGTCTCTCATCGAGGCATATGATGTCTGCCGCGACAAGCGCGTCCACTGTGAGAACGAGCCCGAGTTCCGAGCCTACTACCTCCTCCTCAACGCCCACGACCCCTCCATAGCAAGGAGGATTCCCGCATGGGGCAAGGAGTATTGGTTCGAGTCCGAGGAAGTCCAGACAGCTCTATCGCTGATTCAGTCCATGGACGATGTGCGGGAACCCAAGGGACCCATAAAGCCACGCCGGCCCACGACATTGTCGGATACGTCGTTTACGAACTACTTCTCCATTGTCGAGGACTCGCGAGTATCTTACACCATGGCCTGCATCGCCGAAGTCCATTTCACCACGGTGCGCCAGGGCATTCTCAGGAACCTCGTGCGGGGATATGCACGGCACCGCGATGCGCCCCGCACAATCACAGCTGCCGATCTCAACATGATGCTCAGGTTTGACACGGCCGAGGAGGCGGTTGAATTTGCTGAGCTTCACGACTTTGAGTTTTCGACATGGGTTCCTGAGGGGAAGAATCGGGTGCCCGAGCCGTATCTGCTTCTCAACAACAAGAAGAAGCATGTGCCGTCACCGAGGGTCCGACAGGCCTTCTCAGGGAAGGTTATCGAGCGGAAACGCAAGACGCAGTCCCTACCGCATGTCATCTACAACACTATCTTCGAGGAAGCGGCGGATCAGCTGCCGAGCGCTGAGAGCAGCCCGGATGGGTTGTTTGTCAGCCGGTCAGCGGCGTCTGAGGACTTGGCTTCAGACAGTCCAACATTCCTACCACCAGCCCAGCCATCAGTAGCACCAGCAGCGGCCCCATCCCCGTTCGGTTCTGCAGCTATGGGCTCGCCTTTCACAAGTGGGATCCCCCCCACTGGGGCGCCAGTTGGGGCGCCAGTCGGGGCGCCAGTCGGGGCACCAGCACCAGCATTTCCGGGCTTCCCGGCCTCCCAGCCATCGGCTCCAACCGCACCCGGCCCATTTTCAGCTCTAAGCCAACCTACTACGCAGGCTCAAGCAGGAAAGAGCCCGTTTTCGTTCCTAAACCAACCGCCAGCCTCGTCAACGGCCGGCACAACAGCCAACCCCCCCTCAGTTCAAGGCCAGCCGGCCCAGCTCGGGCAAACAACTGCGTTTCCTCCCGCCGCAGTCAAGCCTTCGGAGGTACCGAGCCCATTTGCTTCCTTAAAGGGCCCCGGGTCGGCTGCGTTGCCATCCCTTGCCCAAGCAACCCAACAACAGCCTTCAGCATCTTTTCCGTTCGCCCCATCTTTCCTCGGCAACACCACCCCGAAGCCAGCCACATCTTTCCCATCGACACAGGATGTCACTAAGCCGGCCGAGTCAGTCCCCTCGACTTCTATTCCGGGGTCAACTCCGCTGGTCGGAACGTCCCCCTTCTCCACACCCTCTCTTGCAAGGCCACCCGAACAACAAGCCACCACCGCTGAACCAGCAGTTCCGTCAATCTTCGTCTCTCCGCCTTCTGCCACCGCGCCCGCGCCCGCGACACAAGGCGCGCCGCTTGGTCTCTTCACTGCCCCGTCCCAGCCGCCTGGGCAACCTCCTTCAGCGTTCACATCATCAACTCCAGCGGTTTCCGCTCTGAGCAAGTTTACCGCGGCACCGCCCATACCGCAGCCACCTCCTAAGCGAGATCTGATAGGCGATTTTACAAAATGGTTTGTCACGGGCGACCAGGGTCTCATGGAGCAATTCGCTGAGGAGATGCTCCAAAACATGCTCTGGGACGTCTGGCAAGACTTTGGGCGACAAGAAGCCGAAAGGAAATGGAGGGAGCAGGACGAGGAGTCTTGGCGGATTGCCCGGGAACACCAAAACTACCGCCTGCGAGTCAAATACTTTTACCGCTGGCGCAAAAACGCCAGGTCTCTCGCCACAAAACGCATTCTCCGCCAAGGCAAAGAAAAGATGCGCGTGTATCGTGAACAACAAAGGGCCACCAAAAAGCAGCAACAAGAGGAGAAGGAGCAGGCAGAGCGAGAAGCCCGAAGAGCAGCCAAAAGACAGCTCATGGAAGACGGCCACCGCCTCAGCCTGCTCGCCTCGTCAACCCAACGGCGAGGCAGCGTCGCCTACAGCACCGACCACAACCCGGAAGAACAGCTCCTCGCAAGCGGCATCTTCTCGGGGCTCCGGGAGGACCCGCGCTCTGTCGCCCGCCGCGTCGTGCGGGAAGACGGATGGGCCCTTGCGAGCGCCTCCCGCTCCTTCCGCTACGCCGAATCCGAACTCGAACTCGAACCCGCCAGGTCCCCTCGCGACTCGCCCGATGCCAGCAGCGTCGGCGGCGGCGGCAAACGTGAGGGGTGGAAGACGCGCTCGCTGCGCGAGAAGTTTGGCATGGAGCCGAGGCGGAGCCTCTCGGCCAGCGGGTCGGTCGCCAACGGCGGCTCGTTCATGTCGTCGTCCTCGCGCTTTCGGCAGTCGTTGCCGGGGAATGCTAACAACAAGACCACCAACTTCTCTTCATCTTCGAGGAAGCGGTCGGCCGAGGAAGAATCCGACGACGAGCCCGGCGCGAAGCGGCAATCGGTTTTGTACGGCACCAACGGCGTCAAAACCAACAACGGGCTTGCCAAGTCCCGACACTGGGACCTGCGCGCGCGCGGGTTCGTGCCTTTGCCCGATGGGAATTGGCTGCCCGAGGCGATTGCCATGTCTTCTTCTTCTGCTACCCGCAACAACAACAAAGAGGAAGGCTCCTCCAGCAGAACCACCAGAGGGCAGCGGTATACCTTTGCCTCGGGGGCGTCCTCTGACGTCGACATGACAAGTGACGCCGGCCACCACCACCACAACCCCCACCACCGGGCGCCCTCGCCCACCCCATCTGACCTGCACCTGCGCCTGGCGAGGCTTAAGAAACCGCGTGCGCATCATCAGGGTCATGGCCATGGCCATGGCCATAGTGTCGACCTCGGCAGGTTTGCGATGACGGAGGAGGAGAGGGGGGGGATCTTGTCCACCTCGCCGCCCCATCCACCGCCGTTCGGCGGCGGCTCCATCATGCCACCGCCCGCGAGGAGACACAGCGGCGGGAAGAGGAAGCGGAGGAGTTCGGACGACATTATGCATGATGGGCCTGAAGAGGAGGAAAGGGAATTGTCGCCGCCGTCGGCAAAGAAGAAGGCGATTCTTCTGGATGTTGGGGCTGGGGCTGGGCCGGGCAGGGAGGAGACGAATGCCATGGTGGAGAATACGAGGCGGATGCTGAGGGAGTTGAGGGAGTTTATGGATCGATCGGATCGGGATGAGCAGCGGGAGGATGTTTATTTGGAGGGGTATTAAATTAAGTTGGGGGTTGACGACTGCTTGCGGGTTGCTTGCTGGTTGCTTGCTGCTGCTGTGTGGGTGGTGTAGGTGGGCAGTTTTTGAAAGGGGGGGGGGAGGGCACGCACGCACGCCGGGGCATGAATTGCACGGTGGGGAATGGGCGCGTTTCAAAGAATCGAAACTGAGGCATAAATTGCCCAGTCGGGGGGGATATAAGCATCTACATTTTCAGGGAGAGAGCAGGAAGGAGATTGGCACGAGAGCATAGCAAGGAGCAAAGCAAGCAACGCAAGCAAGAAAGCAAAGCATATACCCGGCGTTTCTGGATGGGAAACTGCACTTATTTACGCATCTAGCTCCTCTGTAACTAACTTACTCTGTCTTCTGGCAGGAGGAGGGTTGATCATCCATCCACGGATTTGAATTTCTTTGTACTCTGCACTGGCATGGTCGGGTCGTGGACGCGGAAGGAGCTGGGTGGATGGGGATAAATGAAGACGGATATGTGTAACGCCGTTGGTGGTGAATATTCAACAGAGGACACCTCTCGTATTATTAGTGTGATATGCTATGTACATACAGTAGCTATGCCATCCCCCAAACCCTAAACGCCGATCAACAAACAGCAAGCGACTCCGTCAACTCCTCTCCTCCACATCCCATCATACAAGTTACAACATCGGCAGCAGCACACAACAAAGAAGACATATGCGGGGGGTATCCATCCATCCAACCATCCAACCTACACGACACAAAAGAAAAGAATTCACCGCTTCGGCGGCGCAGCAAAAGCAGTCTGTATCTCCCACGACTCGACCGGACTCCCCGTCATCCTCGGACTCTTCCGCCCCATCAGCATCCCGCCACCACTACTACTCCGCGAGGTCGTCTTGAGTGGTGGCGGCGGCGGGACACGCCCGTCTAGTTTGATGACAGGTTTCTGGACCTTTTGCAGAGACTGCGGTCGCAGTTGTTGTTGTTGTTGTTGTGCCGGTTCGACAAAGGGCCAGCCGTTGTTGCTTTTCAACAGGGGCGTCATCCCCGTTCCTGTTGTTGTTGTTGTTGTTGTTGTGGCTGAGATGGGACTGCTGACAAAGGCGGCGCTGACTGGGCTGCTGCTGCTGCCGCCGCCGCCCTGGACGTGCACGCCGTGCTCGGCGGGCACGTAGGGTTTGATGGACGGGAGGAGGGCCGAGGTGCTGCGGACGGACTCGGCCGAGAGGGGGCTTCGGAAATCGGAGGGGGAGTGAGGGTATACCCTCTCGGCGGAGGCGGGCGAGGTGTAGGCTTGCGGTGGCCGGGCGGGGGAGATGGTGGTGGTGATGTGGAGCGGCGCGGCGGTCATGGCGGCCTTTTTGGGGATGTGGGTGGTGGTGGTGGTGATGGTGGCGTCGTCGGCATGGTACGGAGAGCCTAGGTCGTGCGGCTTCCAGATGGATGAGCGGTGCGCTTGGGTGTCAGGGCTGTCGACAACGGGCGTTGAGACGCCCTCATCGCCACCTGCACTGGGCCAGAAGCGGGGCGATACCATGTGCGTCTGGCATTGAAATGACATGGATGAGCGGTGGCGGTTGTTGATGTGGTTGTAGAAATCGGCTTCGGCGCTGGCGCGGACGCGCTTGTTTCTCCGTTTCCGCAGACAGACAAAAGTAAAGCCGGCGACTATGAGGAGCAGGACTACTGCACCAGCGGCGATACCGACGATCACCGGGATTGCTAGGCCCGGCCCCCTGGCCTCATCCGCCTTAAGAAGCGTTGCCGGGTCGACGATGTCGAGCTTCGTCTCGGAAAAGATGGTATCGTTCAGGCCTAGGAGCACGCCAGGGCCGGGTTGTTGGCGACAGCCGGCTTCCAGGGCCACAAAGTCTGGGGTTACGTTAGCACAAAGGCTGTTATGCTAGGCCTCTGAGCACTCACAGTTGACCAAATACTTTGTTCTCCCCTCGGCAGAAATGCAGGGGGTGCAATGCTCAAAGTTGGTAGGGTCCGAGGCCTCGCCGCCACCGGCAGAGCAGTAGGAGTAGGCGGTCGTCTTCCTGGGGTCCGGAATGCCATGCTCTAGGCTGGCCTGAAGAGGGCCGCAGGCCGTGTCTGTGGTGCACGGTGTCGAAGCATGGCCAGTGGCGTTGGGGTAGCCAAAGACACAGTAGGCGGCTGTGTACCTCAAGTTATCTGGTTCAGGGGTTAGCCGGCAGGTCACGAGGTTGAGGCCGGAACACGTACAGAGAAACCACATGGTGTCGCTCTCACTCCCCTGAGAGAAGGTGCTGGTCTGCAGACAGGTCATGCAGCTTTTGAACTTGGACCCCGCCGCACTCGAGTAAGCGGTATCTAGACAGGTGATGTCGGAGTTTATTGTGTTGGAGGAATTGGGGTCTGAGACGTCGAGGTCGAGCGAATCCCGGCATTCTGATGAACATGGCGAGTTTGGCGTTACTTGGAGGGCCGAGGAAAACTGTAAAGTCGAAAAAAGGGTGAGAAGCGTGAAAAGGGCTGGTCTCGCCATCTTGTCGATCTCGAATTGTGCAAAGTATTAAGGGCAAAAATAGAGCCCAGGTCCAGCCAGGGGTATCGGAAGGATGAATGGGGTATCAACGAAGCGAAGGACGTTGCACTTCAACGTCGAGACTCGAAGAAAAACCAGAACAATGCAAAACGAACAGAAAGCCCTCGGAAGGGAGACTGGGAAGTAAGTATGCGAGGAGAGGGCGATGGCTCCTTTGGCAAACGCTCGTGCCGCCCATGGAACGCTCCATCGAGACGAAGTGGTGGGTGGGCGGATGTGACGAGATGCATGCAACCCCGAGGCCGAGGGAGCAGAACAGGCAAGTGGGGTCCGCACGGCGGCGAGGGGCTGCTCAGGTACGGCGCCGAGAAGCTATCCTAGGCCGGATCGGGGTGTGACAGGTTGATAGTGTTTCCTGTTCCTGTGCTGCCGCTGCCGCTGACAGGCGTCGCTAACAGGGTGATGGTCGGCACATGGCAGCTCCCGGCGCGGCGTCAAGAATCGGCAACTACCGATTGAGCCATGGACCAATTGGATTGCTATCCTCAATCAATTGCAGAGAGTGTCACGAGGTGGTGTGTCGCTGTCCTCGGCGCGCTTAGTTGAGTCGGGCGCTCAGAGTTTCCAGGTTACTCTCGCCGAGGCTGACCTTGCAAACGGCCGATTCTGCGCAAACAACAAGTCTTTGTTTGGCCTGGCATCTCCATGGCCGGCCGACTTGGTCCCAACAGCCCGGTTGTTGCGCCTCGACCGGCCGCAGCGTTTCGATATTTTCTTGTTTTGTGCGAGTTGGAGAGAAGCTGTCCACGGGTGTGGGTCAGGCCTTGGCGGGCGCTTCCAGGGCCCCACCAAGGCACGTTAAACCGGATCGTCGTGGGGGATCGGGAGCTTAAACCAACAGCAGCTCGCTGCCGCATCTCATTGGCTTCTCTGCGCCTGATGGATGCATCACAATCGGTTCTCTGCACCCGATAGAGCGCTAAACTGCCCGCCCGCGCAACTGAAGTCCAAGATTCCAGACTGTTCCAGACAATCAGGTGGAAACATGGGGATTGCGACGACATGAGACGAACCTTGGCGGGACGTTTCCCTCTTCTTTCTTTTCCTTGCTTTTGGTACACAGCCATCTATTCTGTTTTCTGTATAGTAGCCCATCCTCACCATCGCAATTTATTGTCATCATTGCTGCAGTTGGCTGCAGTCGTGTCTATCTTTGTTTCTGTGCTCCCAGAAACACAGACCTTGCAGAAGCGACCGAGACACTTTAACTGCTGCTAATTTTGCGACACCATTTACAAGAATCCAAGCATGCAACGATCCTTCCCATGGTACACCTAAAATGGCACAGACTCGGAGCAAACGCCATAAGATGCCTCTTCTCCGGATGCTGCTTCATCAACCGAGGGGCGAGCCTCTCAGCCCAATCCAGGCCTTTACCGCAAGCAATATCTGACATCAGATGGTCCGAACCGAACATCCGAAGTCAGGGGTAAACGAATCAGGCCAACCATGTCATCCCATGAGGCCATTGTTCAAACCTCGGTGTAGTAAAAAATGCACTAGGACTCGGTTGATGCCATCTGGGTGCTTACAAAGTATTGTATACCAGTTGACTGATCTGAATTACCCATACGCCATCACGATACAACAACCATCCCACCCGTCACCTCCATCCCGGCCCCAAACAAACACCTCCCTTGCGGACAGTCCCCATGAAACAACACCATCCACCCCCCGCCCGACCCGCCCGGCACGCTCGCCGCGCCCCCCGGCGCCGTGACATTGAACGCATCCCCCGTCCCAATCAACCTCCCCCCCTTCCCCCTCTCATACGGCCCCTCGATATTCCGCGCGACAGCATAATTCACACTATACCCCGGCCCGTCCCAGCAATGGTTACTATAAAACAACACATACCCATATCCCTTACAGTAAACCAAATCCGGCGCCTCCACCAACGGCCCATCCACCTCCCCAACCCGATCCAACACCTCCACCCCCTCCCCCACCAACCCCACCCCCTCCCCCCCATCCCCCCCCTGCCGCACACTCCGCCTCCGCCTCCCCTCCCCCACCCCATTATTACACTCCCCCCCTTCCCCGAGCGCATTCCCATCTACTTTATACAGAAAAAACCGCCTCCCCGACACCGGATCCAGAAACCCGCTCGGATCGATCGCGCCCCCTTGGTCGAGGGGACACACCACCGGTTCGGCGAGCGGGAGGTAGGGCCCCAGCACGCCCGTGTGGGAGACGGCGGCGCCGATGCAGTGGAATTGGGAACCGGGGGGGTCGCCGAGTTGGGCGGCGTAGTAGAGGACGTAGTCTGATGAGTTATTGCCTAGATGGATGACAGAGGGCGCCCAGGTCTGGGAGCCGGGGCCGGGGGCGGTCCATGCGCCGGCGGAGGGGAGGGGGTCGGTGTCTGGGAGGTAGGTCCATTTGCCGTTTGGGGAGGGGGCGGTGGCGGCTTGGATGTTTTTCCAGGTTGGGGTTGTGGTGGTGTTGTTGTTGTTGTTGGGTGTTTGGGGGGGGTGGGTCCAGGAGCCGGTTGCAAAGGCGTACCATTGTCCCGTGGCCGCGTCTTGGATGATGCAGGGGTCGGGGAAGTTGAGGGCGAGTAAGGGGGTTTTGGCCCTGGTGGGGGTTGTGGGCGCGGGGAGGAGGAGGGTCAGGAGGAGGTAGGTTGTTGGGATGAGCAGGATCGGGAGCATCATGGTGAGGCGCGGGCGGGGGCGTCGTCTTCTTGCTTGGAGGAGGAGGAGGAGAGGTGAGGTTCTCGTCCTGGGGGACCAGGCGAGGCTTTGAGTTGCGGCCGCCATCTAAGGGGAAGTGATCCGGAGGCGTCTTCCGGGTTTCCCACAGGGTTCCGGCTGGTTAGGTAGGATCCAGAAATGCAACTGTGGTTCAGATACACTCCAGATGCGCGCCATGACAGTCGGCTAGCGCACGGAGCCGTCCAGGCTCGACATGCTGTCAGGGACGTCGTCAGTGCAAAGTGACATGTCTGTGATTTCATCCGATCAATTATGCATGCAACTGCGGAGGCCGCAGGATGCGTTCATCTGCATCACGGCCCCCGAAATCACAAGCCAGGGGCGCGGGACTTACCTTCTTCAGCTAGACGAGCGTCCATTCTCATGGCCCGACCCCGGAGAGGGTTGGGATACAAGGAGCAAGGAGTGTAGTGTACGTGGATCCCAACTTCAGTCAGACTTCTATTTCTACCGCGAGAAACATGCTTGATTATTAACAATCCACCATTACCGAAACAACCAGAAACGCCGTCATTTTTCCGTGCAACGGCCGCAGCCAGCAAAACGCCCCTCCATCCAGAAGAGAGAAGAAGGAACAACCTGATCATACACCTCCTTTAATCACTGTCATTCTCCGCATCCTTGCCCTTCTTCTTCTCCTTCTTCTCCTTCTTTAGCCGCTTGCGCTCTGCCTTCTCCTCGGCCGTCTCGCCGTCGTGCTTCTTGCGCTTCTTCTTGTCGTCGTCGGCCTTCTCCTCGGCGGCCGGCGCAGACTCGGCCTTCTTCTCGGGGGAAGCGGCCTCGGGAGCATCAACGCTGGTGGCGGCACCGGCGGCATTCTCGTCGTAGTCCTTGTAGCCCTGCGTCCACTTGGCCGGGGTGGCCTCGTTGGTGCGGCCAAACTTGTCCAGCTTGCCGTCCGCCTTGAGCTTCTTCTTCTCCAAGGCGACCGGGCCCAGACCCCAGCGGCGGGGGTAGAGGTCGCGCTCCATGATACAGCGCTTGACCTTTGCGACGACGCCATGATCACAGGTGGACATTCTGTGCAACCGTTAGTGGAGATTCATCAGATACAAGAAAGAGGTGGCAACATACTCGACAGTGCTCATCTGCGCAATGCCAATGGCGATGGCCTCGCCCTTGGTGGTCATGAGGACAACCTCCTCGTGCGTGTCGATGCCGGGGTCGTACCGCAGCAGACCCGGCAGCATGAGCTTGGCGCCGTAGCAGACGGCATTGACAGCCGAGTCCTTGACCACGAGACGCTTGTACGTGCAGAGCAGCGTCTCGAGCGGCATGATGACCTTGCGCAGGTACGACTCGTCACCGCCATTGTCATACTGCCACTGGGCATCGAGGACATCGTGCAACGTAACCAGGGAACCGTTGTCCTCGGACATGACACCGGAGCGCACACGACGGAGCTCCTGCATGTGCGCGCCAACGCCGAGCAGCAGACCCAGGTGCACGCAGAGCGTCCGGATGTAGGTACCGGCCTCGCAAGACACCCAGAAAACGCCGAGGTGGCGGTCGTTGTCGAACTCGATCAGCTTGCTCTCGTGGATGGTCCGGATACGCAGCTGGCGCTTGACGGCCGAGATAAGGGGCGGGCGCTGGAACAGGGCGCCAGTAAGCGTCTCAAGGGCCTTGGCGAAGGCGGGCTCGCCGCCGGCGATCTTGTCGTGGAAGCGGATGACGGCAACGTACTCCTTGCCCGCGCCCTGCTGGGCCTTGACAAGACGGGTGGCGCGGTCGATGCAGACAACTAGTCCGGGTTAGCTGAAAACTGCCATTGTATGTTGATCCGAATATATCGCTTACTCAAGCAGCCAGTGACCTTGGGATCGAGGGTGCCGGAGTGACCGGTCTTCTCCACACTGTAAAACCAGTCAGTACCAGTACCACCGTCCGAAGCTTCCCCCCCAAAACTTCCACTTACCGAAGCATCCGCTTGAGCCAAGCAACAACTTCGTGAGACGAAGGGTTTGACGGCTTGTCGAGGTTGATCACACCGCTAGAAACGTAGGACTTGATGTCCCGCTTATAGGGCGAAGAGCCATTGGGAATCGGCGTAAAGTGGCCGGACCGCACGAGCATCTTGTCGTAGTTCTTGAGCAGCAGCGGCCAGTCGCTCGTGTCGAGCGACGGCACCGTGTTCTGGGGCTTGATGTGCTGCTCGTCATCGTTGCCACCCTGCTTCTTCACCAGCGCTTTTGACTCGCCCATTGTGACGGTGTTTGTATGTGTGGTGTTTTGTAAGAAAAACCCCCACTCAAGCCTCGAATCCGTTGATTCAAGCACAGGATAATGCCGAGTGCGCGTCTCCGATCGAGCAATTGGTCGAGTCTTGGGTAGACTGACAAGGTTATAGGTGGACCGTGAGGAGGTTCACGTGTCGGCCGGCAGGCTGGATCGAGTAGTCAGACAGTCGCCGTTCGATTTCCCACCGTCTGTGATTGTTTGTCGACGCCGAAAAGCTTTGATCCAGTGGCCGGCCCCGAAAGTTTTTTCGAGCGAGGCGCCGTGTGGGAAGCGATAGCCTCGAGATGGCGCTAACCAGTTACGGAGCGGGGCCTCACGTGCTGATAAGACGCCGAGTCAATTATGCAGTACGGATACGGAATACTGAATACGAACTATGCAGAAAGCGGGCAAGAGCGGGATAACTGCATCATTGTTGAGAGCCCTTTGGCTTCCCTGAAACTCCTCAAGTCCGCCATGACTCTTTCAAAAGCCCAAATTCTTGGGCTTCGGCTTTCGCTCCAGCAAGCAGCGGTGAGCTGCTCCGAGCGATGTTTATTCCAATCTTTCAAATGGTGAGGTGCCGCCAAGTTGTGTCTGGCTCTCTGTAGCATACGTCCACGTCAATCAAGTGTATCAACTCTCCACCACAAACAGGATGGCGGCACTGCTCAGCGCGCTCCCAGACGACGGCGCCGGGGAAGATGTATTCTCTGTTGGGGATCAGACACACGAAGTGGCCGCCGAGCATGATTCCAGTCAGGGCTGGCTCGAATACCTGTAAAAAAGGGGTTTTCTGTTGTTTCCCATCTTCCAAGCCCAAGAATGCCCCCTACTGATTAATAATCGTGACAGGTACGGACTGGTACTGGTGAAAGATAAAAATGAGGACCTTGCGATATCATGGCTGCTGAGGAGTGTCTCCCTTTATCCGTGGAGTTGGGGCGCTTGGCAGGAGCTCAGCAGCCTTGTCCGGAGCGCACAGCATGTAAGCTACCTTGCTATCCCTCGTCCGCACTTGTCCCGAGGATGCCATCAGTTGATTATTGATTAAACCGCATACGCAGCTCAACCGTGTCCAGTCTCAATCGAAGCCGGGCATTATGACATTCATATTCTCATTGTATTGCCGTCTGGAGTTGCACCAAGCCAACCCGACTCTTGTTTCTGAAATATCTCAGTTGCAAACCTTATTTCCCCGCAGTCTATTCCTCGAAAGTCAACGCGCCCTGGCCTTCTACTGTATGAAAGGTACCCGTTGTTCTCTCTGTCTTCCACAAGCTAGGCTTAGGTAGTAAGTGTACTAACTGCTGTTGGCGCAGTGGGCTATGGAGAACGGGGACTGTTCGAGAGCTCGTTATCTCGCAAGCCAGATTGAACAACAGAGTGGGCTCGGGAGAGAAGCTCAGGAGGTTTTGAGCAGATGCAGTGGACAAAGATGATGATTGTAGGTTGAAGGTTGAACTGACGTTGCCAAATCGATACAGTATAGTCTGCGCAGTATATACACCGTCGTTGCTTCTCACCCTTTGGGTAGTTCCATCTCTCCAAAAGCAAAGGCCTGCCATGCGGCGGCATCCAGGTATCTCCAACTCCATATCCCATAAACCCGGGTATTATAATATAGACCAAGAAAACCCCTATTCCATCTTTCCCCGTTTTCCCTGCGAAACAGTCCTATGAGACGGCCAACCCCCCCCTCTGCGCCTGTCCAGCTCCGTACTCTCCCAACCCAAGTCCAGCGGCCCCCGCAACCGCGGCAGTGCCACCCGACCCGGGTCGTGACTCGTGATGCCTCCCGTAACCAGGGTGATGCAGAACCGGGGCCTGCGGCTCAGCGGGCATCCTGTACGGATACTCGTACTGCCGACCTGTCGCATCGCCATTGGCGTTGCCGTTGCCGTTGCCGTACGGGCTCTCCACCTCGTGCATCTCGTACGCCTCATCCCGTTCCTTGCCCTTGGATTCGACGGGGTACCCATTGAGATTGAGGTTTGACGCCTTGGACCGCAAGCTCGCCTCGTCCCCGCCCAGGGCAAGCCCGATTGCAAGCTCGTTCTGCCGCTTCTCGTGATGCGCGTGTGCCTGCATCATCGTCTTTTCCTGCGCAATACTCGGCCACTGCGTAAATGCCGGCGGGGGCGAGCCGTGGACGGGGGATTGCGTGAAGGCCGGTGGTGGTGAGCCGTGAATGGGCGATTGCGTTTGTATCAACTGGTCGATCTGCTGCTGGGTTGGCATCGACGGCCAGCGGGCGTTGCTGGGACCGGGACCCTCGGGGCCCGTCACGGGGCTGTTGTAATTGCTCGAGTAAGGGCTGAAGTAGCGCGGGAATGCCCCATCGGTGTGGGCGCTCACGGGGCTCTCGTTCTCCCACCCGCGGAGGGGCTTTTGGCTAACAGGGGTCTCGAACATGTCAGTCCCGCCACCGCCGTATCGGGATTTAGGATGCGGCCAGTTCTGGGCGCCGTGGCGGCGCTCGAGCTCGCGCAGGTAGGCGCGTCTCCTACGCTTACCGTTGCATACGATGCAGAAGCCAACCATGGCCAGGACAAATGCCAAGCCACCAAAGGCAATGCCGACGCGTGCGCCGAGGGAGACCGGGCCGTAGTCGGGGGCTGGTACTGATGCGTAGGTTTCTTGCGGCGCGACGATGACGACGGAGTCGGTGCCGAATGGGTCGCCGTCAATCGAGACCGTGGACCCGGGTGCGGGCTTCTGCTCGCATGCGGCCTCCAGGATCATCAGGTAGTTGTTTTGATATATGCCATCCTCGAGTTGTGTCAGGCAAGGCCCGCAGTGGGAGACCATGTTCTGCTCCCACTTCTGGCAGTAGTCGTAAGGACCGACGGCGGTCGTCATGTTCTGGTACTTGACCGCATCCTCGAACATTTCGCATGCCGTTCTTGATGCGCCGTTAGCTGGGCCGAACAGGCCATGACACACATTGGGCGGGCACTCACGCTGTCACGCATGGGTTGGTCTCGCCGTCAAACAGGCAGTGTCCCATGTTGAACCGTAGGTTATCTGGGGAGAAGCACAGGTCAGCCGGGAAGCAGGGGCCCAGAGGAAGCACACACACAGACACATACAGAGTAGTGCTTGGAGGTCTGTCTGAGCTCCAGAGACGTATGTGCTGGTGAGAAGACAGCCGATACACTCCTCCCACACATGGCCTGGCGATGTTAATGCCAGGGCGCCAGCGTCGCACACCATCTCGTCGGCGGCCGTCGAAGCGAGGACATTGCCGCAATACTTTGAGCACGGTGAGTTGGGAGCGACGAAGAGGGACGCCGCGAGCGGTGCGGACACAACCGCGGCGGCGATAGAAAGGCGAGCGGCGCTGAACCGCATCCTAGCGGTTTCGTGCCAGCACTTTCAGAGGTTGCGATATTGGATAGGTTGGGCGTGTGAATCTGGTCGGACGTCGCCTTCGTCTAGTCGTAGATGCGGGAGACGCAACACTGCAGCTCCAGAGGACGTTTATTGCCGCACAGGTTTCCTGTACGACATGCCGACGGCAGCTTCTCGCCGAGTTCCTTCAGGTCCAGGGGTTTTGTGGAGTGGACGAGAGGCAGGTTGCCTGTGGGTTTTGGAAGATGGTGAAGGGTTGGATTTGGCACCAAAAGCCACAGTGACAGAGGCGGGCTCAATATCCACTCACTAAGCGCGCATATCTTCCAAGGGGCTGTTGGTGCTCGAAGATGGCAACAACGCCAACAGATGTGACAGTGACAGTGATGGGGAGAGTTGGTGAGGGCGCAACACGCAACACACACAGCCATGGCCCCCGGATGCACCCGCGCTGCGCCGTGCGCAACCAGTTTCCAGCTCTCGGCTCTCCTGGAGAGCTGCGGGCGGGGATACCAGCCATGGTGTGATTGGGGTCTCAGAACACGGCCGTGAAATGGGCAGTGAGAATCGCTGATTGCCTCCGGATCACCGCTTCGCATTGTCAGCCCAGGCAAGAACCCCCAGTGGCCACAGATCAGAGGCGGGAGGGATGCCGCTCAACGGCACGGTCAACGCTAGCCATGCATGCTGCGCACAGCATTGACCAGTAGCAGCGCAAGGACCAGGTGCTTGCTGCAAGGGCCCCTGCCGGCCTTCACACCCCCACTCGGATGATCTGCCCTGATTGGCTGTCACCTTTTTTACCCATGACCCACGATTTACCCAATGTGGCAGTAGCTGAGCTGCCCGAGGCCAACCCGGAACTCTCCTTCCTCTCTTCACCACCACTCAGCATTCAAGCACTGGGAAACTGGAACTCTGCGGTGAGGGGTTCACGGGGTTTTTGCCGGGCTTGTTGGTGGCCCCCAATGAACTGGTGGCCAATTCACTGTTCCACAACCGCTTTCTTGCGCATGCAGAAGCCAGGTTTTCGGAGTTTGCCCCCGAAATGCATCGGTCCGGCCCCTCAGCGGACCCCCCCCCCCCTCGCAGCCCAGACGGCAGACCCCGCAGTCAGACGGGAAGGAGCATGACCGATCTCAATCCGATTCCCAACCGCATGAAACCAAGAGATGTCGACCAAAGCTTGTGTTCGGCTGCCAAACAAAACCACTCTTTGTGCCGGCCCGAACTCGTCATTCTCGAGGTGGACTGGGCAAGTCCCGAGTGTGCGGACAGCCGACGCGCCCAGCTGCTGCATGCAACCTCACAATCAGCTGCTCATTTACCCAACCTCTAGTGTCCAAGGCTTCGACGCACAAGCTGCAACGTGCCCCCTGATAGGGAGGTGGTCACAGCAAGGGGATATTGCCTGACCACCACCACATCTGTTGGCTGGACTACCAATGCAACCGCTGCTCGGTGAGCTTGGGTCCTATCAGCGCGGCGGCAAACCCAGACTGCCGGGACTTCTGTTGTTGCAAAGGGGGTGTGATGAGCACATCCAAAGTCAAGATCATACCATCCATCTTGCCATTTGGACCGATGGTGCTTCAAAATATGCTGACTGCAAGTTTCCGTTGTCTTCAGATGTCAAAGCGGAGGTGGTGCCGGCGCTTAAGGCCCGGCTCGTCACGCATCAGCCCACGCAGACTGTGTAATCTGTACTCTGTAGCTCGCGGGTAGGTATTCTTGAGCAATGCAGCAATGTGGAAGTATTCCGCACAATCGAGCAGACTTACCTCTCTACTCTTGTACTCCGTAGAGGAAGACATCATGATGGCAAGGTAGTGTGCCAACAAGCCGAAGTCACCTACCCCCTTTCTTCCCGTTTGCCAGGCTATCATTCGGTCCGCAGAACCACACACTAGACCGGAGTGATATTACCGGGCCTTCCGACCCCTGAGATGCCCGGCGTTGTCTCGAACATAATCGAATAGAACCCGGGCGTTGTACCTTTTTTTTTTTTTTGCAAGCAAAGCATCACTGGCAACAAAGCTTCAAAGTTGCGTAGCAGTTGATATATATCGAAACCCAAAATACCGCAAAGGCATTGCGAGGCAAAGTAAAATACACACCAAAAGTATAAGTAGCAAAACACAACCCCTCCATTTCCACCCATGTGTATCCGTCCATGTGTATCACAACCCCCTATCAGACATGCTATTTACCACGCGGTACATACATATCGTAGCATCATAAATCGTCAAACCCTCACCCCAACCCACAGCACGCGCCTCTTGTTACCTAGCACAGCACCATTATCATCTAAACCCACTCGCTACTACTACTCCCACTTCCTGCCCTTGCTCCTCCTCCCCAACCCACAACTCCCCCTCCCTCCCCCTCCCCCTCCCTCAAATCCTTCCCTGGCGGCGACGACGACAACGATGACATGCCATGGCAGTAGTAGTAATCAGGAGGCCTAGCAAGACCACCACCGCCACCGCCACCACCGCCACTGCCAACGATCACAGAACCTTTGATGCATACATCAACACTACTACTACTACCACCGGTACTAGTATCTAGTAGTTTTGTGTCGTCGTCGTGGTGATCACCAAACGTGGACACGGACCGTGTGGTGGATGTCGCTGACGTTGCAGAGCACAGACTCGGGGTTGTTGTGATTGTTGTTGCTGTGGTGGTGGTTGTGGTTGATGTGGTTGATGCTGCTGTCTCTGAGTCTGGGGAGAGGGGTGAGACTGAGTAGTAGGAGGAGGGGGGGTGGGTTCCTCCTGTTTGTTCTTTTTCGGTCTTGGTGCTGTTGCTGTTGTCTACTAGGAGTAATGACAGCTGCTGGCCCCTGTGGCGGTTGATGTTTGTGGTGGTGGTGGTGGTGGTGGTGGTGGGAAGGACTACGTCGAGGTGAGGGTCGGAGAAGGAGTTGAAGTCGTCCGAATAAGTCCATGCTGTGGCGAATTTGGTAGCCGCTGGGTCCTCCTGCGTTGACCTTGGTTGCTGCGCTGGAGATAGCTCGCGCGGCCCGGGTTGTCTGCCGCGGGTGATGGTTCGGGGGTCGACGTAGTGGTTGGTGGGTGGTTGGTCTGGTTCACTGTCATAGTCTGGTTCGTCCTCGGAGTTGTCTCGGAAGGACAAAGCGTGGCGTAATTGGGATGGAAGGCGGCGGCGCCCCCGATTGTCATTGCTATCTCCGTTGGTGCCATCGAAAGAGCTGCTCCCCTGGATGACTCCATGTGCTTCCCTGCCGGATGGCCTAGCGAGAGCACCTTCATTATCTGCCCAGGGGTTTTTGAATGCCGGTTGGCACAGATCTGTTTCCCAGGCATTTGAGTCTCGTGGTTCCCATCCGCCATAGGCAAACTCGGATGATTGGAAACGTTTAAAGGGGCTCCTGTTCCGAGACATGTTCCGCGACTTGGGCGAACTCGGTCTATCTTCGCGGGACGCTCTGAAATCGAATGCCGCGGCGGGGCGTGCTCTTAGGCCGTCCAAAACATCGGCGAGGTCGGCCCAGTCGTTGTGGGGCGGTTCAGCTTCTAGCTCTTCTTCTGAGGTTCCCTCTGGCTCTTCCTCTAGGGCTCCTTTTAGGGTTCCCTCCGAAACTCCCTCTGTGGCCCGTCCTGGCGCCGCCTCCTCGTGTCGAGTTTGTTCTTCCCTTGTTTCAAAGCCGGAGACTTCTTGGGCCTCGACTGGTGACGGGCCCCGTTTTTCTTCCTGGATTGAAGGCATGGACTGGGCTTGCGGCGGCTGTGAGGGCTCCTCCTCCTCCTCCTCCTCCTCCTCCACAATCGACTCCTTCAAAGCAGACAGCGTCGGCTCATGTCTCCAAAACCAAGGCGCTGGCGCCTTTGGATCTATTGGGGTCGAACTCCAGCCGTCTTCGTCAAACGGCGTGATGGGTGTCATGGCCGCCCCTCCACCAAAGACAGCCGAGTGTGGCGCATCATGGTGATGCCATGGGTACGGGCTTTGTTTCCCAGGACCTCTCCACGGGGATCCCGGAATGGCCAGCTTGGGGCGCAATGGCCGCCGGATAAAACTCGGAGTCGCTGGCAAGGCTGGCGTGTCGATGATGTCGTCGGTGACGGCGCTGTCCATGGGGATGTAGTCGTCGAACTGGGGTCTGGTGGGAATCTGTAGCCGGGTTGGTGACCGGCTCTCTGTGGTGGGCAGGCCCGGTTGATCAGATTGTGCCAGCCAAGGCAGTCTGAGAGAAGGCGCTTTCCGGGGACTGTCGAGCTCATGTTCAAACCCGGAGTCGGCTAGGTGACAGCCGCACGCTTCGCTCTCGTCGACTAGAATCTCGTCGGCAACTTCAGGCTTTTGTCGGTCGTCCATATGCGTCTTCAAGGCCGTCTTCTCCACGACATGATTGTCGCCCTCAACAGCATCGGTATCCGTCAGCTTGAACATGGGCGGGTGGTCCGTATCAACAACGAGGAGGTCGTTCACTCCTCGGCCAAGAACCCCATAGACGAATACCTCGCCCCGTTTGATGCCAAGAACGGCACTTGTACCGGTATATGTTGCTTCGCCTTCGTCACCGGTCCTGTTGCAAAAGACGACGATGACTTCCTCGTCCTTGTCTGCCCGAATCAAGGGTTCGAGTCGCTGGACCCAGTAGACCAGTGTCTCGAGATCGGGTTCCCGAGGGTCCGGGCAGAAGGGACTATTTTGGTGATCCTGCCACGCCATGGTCATGATCACCAAGTTTGCCTGGGCCTCGAGGATGTGGAACCCAAATTCAAAGGCGTCCCAGGCGGCCTCGAGCTTGTAGGGGCTAATAATTGGTCACTGTCAGCGGCGCGGATTCCCCCAACTTCAACAAGACAAGACGTACTTTAGATCTGTGCAGATTCCCAGTGCGACATTCCCCAGCCCAGTTATCTCTCGCTTGAAGAAGCCCTGTCCACCCTCCGACGCCCAAGTCTCATCGGTATCGTACAGGAATGACTTTCTGTAGTTGCCGACGGTGTCGCCATCGCCATTGACGATGAAGGCCGAGTTGTAATACTCTAGAGATGCCGGCCGTGTCGTAGAAACGTCCACTTTCTCCGGGTAGCCTACGACAACGGCGCAGTCGTGCTTGAGGGCGGTTGTCTGCGCCCATAGGGAGGCGATTCCAGAGCCCGTCTCTTCGAAAAAGGGAACAATGTGCTGCAGCGACTTAAAGTTGTAGCCTGAAGGACATGTTCATGTTAGAATGGTGGGATCAAACGCCTCCGAGGTTGTCACATACCAGTGAAGGCGAGCTCTGGGAGGACAAGCAGATCGAGACCATCGAGTTCGTCGGGGTCGACCTTGCCGAGGACGGCATCGGCAAGGTTGAGGTTGTTATCGACATTGCCGACCTG
The DNA here is from genome assembly GCA_033296705.1 of Chaetomidium leptoderma. Taxonomy (NCBI): domain Eukaryota; kingdom Fungi; phylum Ascomycota; class Sordariomycetes; order Sordariales; family Chaetomiaceae; genus Chaetomidium; species Chaetomidium leptoderma. Next base: position 17,468 of record MU856908.1, on the reverse strand, counting down.
GGGATCGAACTGCAAGCAAGCGATCCGCATGGTTGCTAAAGTGGCGCTGTCGCAGCGCAACAACCTCCTTTTGACTCAACAACAGCCAGCCAGCCACGTCCTCTCGATTCCTTCCAACCCGATAAGATCAAGCACCTAGGACAATGACGACGACAACAATGGCCATTATGGGTTTTGTTGTTTGGCAAGGTGAGCGTGCCTGGGTAGGTCGGTATTCATGTGGTCTCGACCGAACGAACAGGACCTGGGAGGGGTAGTCGACACGAGGCGACCTAACGGGGACAAGGGGTAAGGTAAGCCCATGGGAGGCGGGGAGCGGGAGCGGCACAGACGTTTTCGGACGGTTTTTGGGTATTTTTGGCAGGCCAGGTTCAAAACGATGGGAAACGTGGTGGGCACTGCCGGCCTGTAAGCGCCGACATCCAAGGTGACGGTGTCACACCGCAGGAAGTTGGCTTCCATTCTTCTGCTAGCCAGGCCTGAAACAAGAGCTGCATGGCCCCCATCCGGCCACTGCCGACACAGAAAGCATTATTCAAGTCAGGGTCGAAAAAAAAAGAGAGATGTTTAAGCACGCCGGATCTTTAGAAGAGGAACCTCGAAGGAGCGGGGTCACAGGTTCGTCAGGGGTGAAGAGACGGGACGAACGCCAGTGAACATGGAGGGTATCCTGTTGGATTAACTGGTTGTATGACTTTGTATCCCCCGAAGTAGGTCTGTACTGAGGGGATGTACATAGGGTACACATCCGATCCTGCGAGGACACAATCGGGCAGCCACCCCTTCCCCAGTTCCCCTCCTCCCGGTCGTGCATTCTGCGATCGAGCGGACGCAGCCGATGGCACGCAGGAGTGGAGACCTGGGCTGCTGGGGCCCGGGGGGCTCTTCCAATGAGATGACAGAGCGTTGAAACAATCAAGAGGCTGACGCTTGTGATTGGATTAAACTGTAAATATGCGGGGATGAAACGGAAGGCCCACTAAGAAACGGGCCGGCTGGGGGGCCTGTTTGTTTTTAGAAGCCCACTCGGACGATTCTTTTGCAACCTTGGAACCCTTCCACTTCTCTCTCTGCCCTGGCATGGGCCTCGACTCGTTTCCTCTGACCACCGACGATCTTGTCTTGGATATGCCGTTGGCGATGACGGCAAGGCGTGGCGTTCCATTGCTCCGGACTTAAAAGGTTCCTAGGTCGAGTTCAATTCTTCTTACAAAATCAGACTCTGTGGGCCCTCTCTGCAACCTTAAACCCAATTCCATCGTTCACCTCAACCGCCCCAGCTCTGTCCAATCGTCACAGTGTAGCCGAAGATAGCATCCTGCAACCTGCATGCTGCACAGCACAGCGGGCACGCTAAATCCTTCGTCGGCAGTTATTCAGGTACGGATCCACGCCTATCTCAAGTTCCTCGCAGCAGAACCTTTTTGCAAAAGGTCTTGCTCCGGGCAACAATTACGCGAGCGGCAGCCCTGCGTATGTACCACCTCAGCCAAAATATTTTGGGCGCGCCGATGCTTGGGTCTGCCGGAGAAGCGGTTCCAGTTTGGTTGGCCATCAGCCGCCCCCAACTCCAAATCCGGATCCGGAGATGCGGCCACCAACTGACCTGTTTGACCCTCGCCGGAACTTCCATTGTCAACCAACTCGCAAACACGCTAACTGGCGAGCATATCGAGTAGCCCGCTTGCTCATCTTGGTCCGCAGCCTGTGGCAGCGTCCACGCAACGCTTTGTTGGATATTTACTAAGCCACCTGCCCTATGTGTGTCTCGCCAACACCAACACCTCCCGGACCCGTCTTCTTGGGTGTGCTTGTGCTGATTATGGCTTGCATATCCGTTCGGCTGCATGGCTGCCACGAGGAATTTTGCCATTTCTGAATAAGCGCTGACGCCCTCCAATCTCCTGTAGGTAGGCCAAAATAGACGCGTCCACGACATTTTCGGCCTTGATTCTTGCACTCTTGTCCAAATACAGCACCGCGGCCTTCCCTTCTTGGATTGTTTGGGCCGGGACCACAATGCTGAAGCCGGCCACGAGGAGCTTCCCCTCAGACCCGCGGCCCGGTTGCATTGAGTGCCAACCGCCCCCCCTTACATCCTCCCTCTTCGACGCCTTGGTGTTGCTATGTGTATGACGTCGGTCGCACTTGCGCAAAGAGCAGGATCTCGGGCGGCGGCGCAGGTAGTCTTTGCCCCGATTTTACCCCTGGATCAGAAGCCGAATGCTAGAGGCACTCAGCAATGTAACTTACTCGGCGCCAACTACCGATGAATCCTTCCCAACTCTTTGTCGCCTGCAAACTTGCAATCCCTTTGGCCGAGAAAATGCGCACCCCACTCACTTTTCACCAATCATATAGCCTCCCGTTGCCAAGGAGACTTCCTATACAAATCAAACTAGGGCGGTACTTCCCTTTCCCCTGCTACCATCCCCTGAAGGAAAGAATTGCCCATGTCTAGCTTACATCAGGGGGTGATGCAACCAATAGAACAATTACTTTTCCTTAGCTTGAATCGAAGCGTTGACCTCTAAATCGCCTCCAAGTCGCTTAAGTATTGATTAGTATCAAAAGTGGGGTACGCATTTTCTCGGCCAAAGGGATATATATTTACATTCCAGAATACCTATTTGGAACTGACCACCCCGGTCTAAGCGCGCCGGCGCCTAGAACTGCCGCCAACAGGCCTCGCTTCGGCAAGGAGGGTATCATTCACGATGCTCGGCGTACATACCACCCCTTTTGTTGCCGGCCACCTGCGCCGCACCACGGTCAGCGGTACTACCCTCCCCGTCCTATTCTCGTTCCTGGCGTCGGTATCGTGGGCCAACCGGGCACCGCCCCCGGAACGCATCGTACCTTGCCTTGCAGCCAGTTTTGTCTGGGAAAGCAGAATGATCCAGAAGACGCATCCGGAGGATTTCGTCTCTACATTTGGCCTATGACCTGTCTGTCGTCATGCGGCTCGGGTCGTCATGTTTTGACTTATATCCTCCCGCTTCCGCGCGGGACGGGTGACGGAGTTCGGCCCCCTTGCTTAGTCCCGAGTCTCTGGAAAGTAAGATGCATGGCGCGTTCCAACTAAGACCCCGGGTTACTTTGTATCTTGACCAGCAGCAGCCGACACGGGTTGCTACGTCCGTGCCCACCCTTGAGCTCACCAGCTCCACGTTGACCATCGACGTCGGTTGCTGTGAGTCGACGGAGCCTCCATACGCTGGACCCGGCAGCACTCTCCCCAGTCCCTCGCAATCCGCCGATCCTGCTCCGTCTGACCGACCGCTTCCCGCCCTCGCCATCTTGGCCATCACCATCGGCGCGGCCGTCCTCGTTTTTTGTGGGATTTGCTTCCACTTCGCCTACCGTCGCCGGACCGCAAAGCGCAGACGAGCAGCAAAAATGTACCCCGATACCAAGGGGTATCTCACCGTTGCTGCCATCAGGCCAGACACGCCGCCGACACAGCCTTCATCGCCGTCATCAACTCTGTCCTCGTTGTCTTCCCGGGCGCTGTTGGATCTCGGTTTCTGCGGAGGCGACGATGGGCTCTTCAGCCCCCCGCAGCCTCTCCAAACCCGACCACAGACACCCAGGGACCGCCGAAGCGTCGACACGGTCTTTGCCCTTCGCTTCTACTACAGCCCCGAACCCGAACAACGCTCGCCAGGCCCCTTTATCACCGAGCTCCCCGCGACGCCACTCCCGTGGTCAGTCGTCCCAGCACCGCCCCCAACACCACCGCCATCCACAACACCCCCTCCCCGATCTCGGGCGGCGCCCCCGAAAAGGAGACCACACCCAAAGAAGCAAACAGCATACCTCAACCCGGCCGGCGACCCGTGGGTGAGCGTCCCACCGCCAGCAGCCCCCCTACCACCACCTCCACCTCCACCCAAGCAGCAGCAGCAGCAGCAGCAGCAGCAGCAGCGGCAACCACAACCACAGGCCCGGTCACGAGGACCTCCTCCTACCTTCTCGCTCTTCCCACCACCACACAAACCACCCGCCAAACCAAAACTACACCTCCAAAACCAGGGTGGTCTGGGTTTAGGTCTAGGCTTAGGTCTAGGCCTGCAACAACAACAAGGCCGGCGGGACACACACAATAAAAAGCGCAACTTCTCCCGCCCCTCGCCCATCCGCATCCTGCCGCCTACGGGCCTCCTCCTCCTCCCCCGTCCGATTCCTGCCCCGCTCGCTAGCGCGCCTGCGACTTCTTCTTCTTCTTCTGGTGGCTGCTGCGGATCAGGGTCAAAGTTTGGAGAAGGAGGACAATACCCGGGTCGGAGTCCCCCGCTGACGGCGGGTGGGAGGACGACGACGACGACGACGACGATGCTTTTCCCGCCGCCGCCGGGGCAGTCTGGCGCGGGCGCGAGGAAGTCGCTGCCGGGTCGGCTGTGGGATTGGGGGTTTGGTGGTTCTGGTTCTGGTTCTGGGACGGGGACTGGGACGGGGACAGGGACAGGGACGGGCTCAGGGGTGGGAGCGGGGGTGGGTTGGAAATCGCCTGGTTTTTGCAAGGCTGGGTAGGTGGGTGATCAAGACTTGGGTACTTGAGTTTTGTGTGTGTCGATGGGAGTGTATTATTCTGTATTTTATTTTAGGGGAGGGTGCATGGATAGGTACGGAATACTCTACGGATGGCATGGGCATGGGCATGGGCATGGATGGCATACACGGCGGGGGAGCTCGGAGCTCAAGGTTAGGTTCGATCGAGTTTAACGCTGTAATTGTACTAGTATAGGAACTTTTATGGGCAAAAGGACATCCTGCAGGCTGTTACAACTACCTTAAGCTCTCCCCCAATACGGGTCCAGAACTGGTAGCTATGAGGACAGAAAACAGCATAACGACGTCATCCCAAAATCCTTTGTTGAAGCAGGCAAACAGCGTGGCGTGTTTTTGGCCATCTTCCGCAAACAACCAGCCCAGCACCTTCGTTGACGCCCAACCATTCCGCTTCTTCTGCCGCGCGCGGCGCTTCCAACTTCGTCACTCAGCCATTGCCCACCGATCGCACGCAACATGGACCCGGACCTCGCTGACTTCCAACGCGCCGTCGCGGCCGACCGAGAGACGGTGCTTCGCTTTTTACGCGACATTCCTCCCACCGCGGAACCCGTCCACGATTACATCACCGACCTCGACGAACGCTGTGCTCTTTTCGGCGAGATGCAGCAGCTGCACCGGGACCTAGGCGTTCCAATGCCGAATGCGGCGACATTGGGCTTCTTTATGGTTGCGCCCACCTCGGGGATTCGAGAGCATCTGGCGATCGTCCGGAATACCCCTCCGCCGTACATGGTGCAAATGCTCGACCTTAGAAACCTACAGGCCCCAGCCGCAATGAGCTCTTGTATGCTTCGTTCTCCACCTTGTCCAACTTGATCTAATATTTCCCTAGACTTTCCGACGAATCGTTCCTCGATTTCTCAACAACCGGTACCTATGTCGCCGCTGACTGCGATGCTAGGCAACCAAGGCGATGCGGCAAGGAGCAAGGCCGCAGCCCTCAATGTAAGAGCTACGTAATCCATCAAACCATCTAGACTCTGTACACTAACAAGGTATAAAAGGCTAAAGAACGGGATGGAAATGTTTGTCTCCTCTCTGGAACGAGCGATCCTGAAGCAGCACATATCTTCCCATTTGCAACCAGCGAGAGCAAGCAATTCAACCATCTCAATGCACTACTCCAGTCCTTTTGGGGTATTAACAAGGCTCTAGCCTGGCGCTCGCTTTACGAGAATCCTGCGATCACCCAGTCTCTCGTCAATTACCTCTCCCTTGGCCACCAGCTCCATTTCTGGTTTGACAAGGCGAGGTTCGCATTCAAGCCCCTCTCCCAAACCCCAATCACGATCACTCTCCAGTTCCACTGGCTGCGGCGAACCAACCTCTTGACAACGACCACAATAGACGCCAGCGGGGAGACGCTTTTGGAGTTGACTGGCTTGAGAATCCCCCCCGCGACGTGGGGTTCCTGTCTGGCACACCGAGCGAGTGGCGTACCCATTCGGACTGGCCAAACGTTTGTCATTTGCGCAAAAAACCCCAATCACTTGCCTAGCTTTGAGCTTTTGGAATTACAATGGAATCTGCTTCGAGTAGCTGCCATTTGTGGGGCGGCCGATGTCACGGACGAGCCCGACTCTGATGTGGACGACGACGAGGAACTATACCTCGTCACCTCCGAGGAAGCTACCGCCAGGCAAAGCGAGGCCGCCTCACCGCCCGAGTTGCCCATCACGGAGCGGACACTGCCAGACCGAACCCCCGACGCCGGAGAATCTCGCAGCGGCTAGGAAGCGTGACAAGACCGGGCGCCTGTTCTCCTCAAAGATGTGCCTGAGCGCGGCAAGCCTCTCCTGCTCGTCCTCGGCAAAGACCAGCTCAGTGTTGAGCGCCGACACCAACAGCCTCTCCTCCACAGCCCCCGGCGCGTAGTGGTCGTCGGCAACGTGCCGCGCCCGGAGGATCTGCTCGCGCCGCGCCATCAACCAGGGGTGCACCGCCGACACGTAGTCGTGGATCGAGACGAACTCGCCATTCGACGCCGTCACCACCAGCGGCTCAAACGTGGGCGGCAGGTCCCCCGGCGCGGGCTGCACGTCCTCGTCGAAGCCCTCGTAGTTGATGTTCCACCACTCGTCTCGCCAGCCGCTCAGGTTCTCCTCCATGACGGCTAGGGTGGCGACGGGCTGGTCGGTGATGGGCTCGTTGCTGATGGGGTGCCGGTCGCCGCCGTGTCGAAAGTAGGGTTCGCGCGGTCCGTCTGGATTGCCGTCTTCGGCCAGGACCGAGAGGGCCGAGCTGAGGGGCCTTGTAGGTTCCAGAGTAGGCGCCGGCCCGACTGGGAGAGGAAGGCGATCACGGGCTTGTTGAGTAAGTCGAATTGGTCTGCGGTAAGGTATACGATCGGCCCGCAGGGACCGATTTCGCCCGAGGCCATTGGATGGTGGTGATTTTGGGTGTTGGCGGTGGTTTGTGGTCAGGGAGGGACATTAGAAAGGAGGGACGGCTGTGGCCCTGACATTTGAATAGATGGAACAGCCGCCGTTGTGCCTCCCACATGCGAGATGTCTGCATTAAAGGCCAATCGGAGCCAGGCAGGCATCCAATCAATTTAATCTCATCTGGACGACAAACGGACATATCTACAGTAGTTACTTAGCAACCCTGTAGCGTTCAAGGAATTCGCCCTAGCTACGGAGTACTATAGCCAGGGCTAAGGGGACAGTATAAGAGGGAAGGAGGATGCGGCTCAGTCTCAAGCTGGGCTAACTATTGGAAGATTTTAGTAGGTCCGTGTATATGCCCGAGAAGTGCCCGAGCGGCCTAATAGGGGTCCGAAGGCCCTACATAATTCAGGGGCTCGGGTGTAGAGATTTAAGGGTACGCGAAAGTACTGTAGAACGCTCTCCTATATAGAAGATACAGATTAACTACTTTTGACTATCACGACTGCTGTTACTACTATACTACACTCTATTTAATGATATTACTACTTTAGGCACTTATTCGGCCTATTTCCCTACTCCTTATACTACCCTATCTTTATATTTTAGCTATTAGTTTTCTAATAGTTATAAGCCTAGTAAGCTAGTTTATAGGACTTATAAGATCTTTTAACCTCTAAACTATAGAAACTAATACTAAACTATTATTATAAATACGTATTGTAAGTATACCGAATACTATAATAACTATAACAACTACTAGTACTACTATGAGAGATATTATCTTAACGAACTCTAAGTAGTAGAAGAGCTAGTAAAAGTACTTTATTAACGAAGCTAAGTATAAGAAAGTCTAGGTCTTTATTAATCCTACTTTAGAACGTTTCGCTAAATATACTAAGAAGCCTAACTAACCGAGGTTCTAAGACTACGAAAAATAGCTATTTCGCCCTCCCGTATTAAGCGGGCTAGCCTCGAACCTACGTTCGGGAAGCTTTAACCTAACAACTTTAGTAACTCTGTGACGAATCGTCTAACGCTCTCTGAGAGGGTTCACTGGAGGTAACTGGGTTGCGTGTTGATTCGGCAGAGCCAAAAGGTCTGCAAATAAATGCACAAGCAAAGGTCTCAATGTATCTGGGGAATACAACTTGAATTGCTTACTGAGGAACTCTCCAGAGCTTCCTCAGAACGAGTGACTATATACTATCTAACTGCCTTGGTACCTTGTACCTTAATCGGTTGGATGTGGTCCATATCCAACATATCCTGAGTGGCTATGTTAGCTATGCCACCTATCCTCCCTATCCGTGGATATGCCTTCCTTGGCACTTATCCATGCGGGTGCCTTGGTTGGCTGCATACCCGTCCCTGCTGATTGGCTCGAGGCATTCATGGTGCAGCCCCTCGGGTCGCTGCATGTGGTCAAATTCGTGACAAGGATAGTCTTTCTATACGTAGGGTAGCTACCTAGTAGGGAGTTCTATTTTCTACCCTTTAGACCCGTATTAAATTAGAGTACTAGCCTAAGGGAGAATACAAAGTACTAGCCTTATAGAAGCTTAGTCTAACCTAGGAAAGCTATCTAGCTAACTAGGTACTTATGTAGGAAGCCCTTAGAATACTACTTACCTATATATAGTTACAGGCCTTTATAAATCGTATTCTCTTTATAGCTAAATCGATAGAAAAAGTAGGAAAGTACTAGGCCTAAAAGTTTATATATCATTACCTAGCCCTAAAGACTAAGAGGAATAAGCGAATCGACGTTAAATGACTTAATAGAGCTTCGATAGAGGTTATTAAGGACTTCTTTAAATGATAGGTTCTTCCAGCTATTAAAGATATCCTCCCTAAGAATATTACTAATATAGATAAAAATAAGATTATAGAAGGTTAGGGCCTTAATAGCCTATACTTAAGAAAGTTAGATATAAAGACTACTTTAGTAAAATACTTCGATTCGCGGATCTAGATAACTATTATCGAATGTATTATAGTAACTAGTAAGCTCCTTCCTCCTCTAGTTATTTTTAAAGGACTTAACATCTAATAGTTATAGTTTCTAGATAATCTAACCTTTCTTTAATTACTAAGTAACTAGAAGTTTACAACTAACTAGAACGGTTAGACTAGTTATAATATTACTATAGAATAGCTATTAAAAGTCTATATTCTATTTCTATCGACTAGGAAGAGGTTAGTAATTATAGATAGCTATAGTAGTTATATAACTAATAATTTTATATAGTATTATTATACTAACAATATCTATATACTCTATCTACTACTCTATGTCTCCTATATCCTTTAACTATTAGATGTTTCTTTCTTTAGCCCTTTAAAAATGGCCTACCGGAAGTACCTTAACGATCTTATTCTATTACGTAGCTTAGTACCTTTTTCGAAGTAGGATTTCTTAAGGGCCTGTTCTAAGGCTAGGGAAGTTAGTAGGACTACTTGAAATATACGGGCTAGCTAGGTTACAAGTAATCTTTAGCTTATTAATATCGATAAGCTTCTAAGTAACTCCTTAGTATTAAAAGCTGATAAAGAGGTTAAAAAGAGGTAAGGAGGGCTATAACTATAGGTCTAATAGATCTAAGTAAGGCTAGCTATCAATTTCTAGCTATCTTTCAAGACTATTAAGACTCTACACTATGGTTAGGAGGTCTATAAACTATTAGGTAGCTATATTAGTTAACTATATTAACTTTACTAGGCTAACCTAGTCACCTAGGTTACTTTTTCGAAGATTATTAAGAGCCTAGATAACAAAGTAGTCTAGATCGCTAAATTCTAATAAAAGATCTAGGTATTAGAGGCCGAGGTTGAGAGGTTAAGGCCTAAGAAAAGGAAGAGGGTATAGTTAGACCTAAATGATCGATTTAGCTCTATTGAGTAGATTATAAAGGTAAAGGCGACTGTAGCTAAGTTATTAATAGCTGTAGAGGTTACGAATAACCTTAATTTCGACGACATGTATTTTGAATAGGCCGTATCTAACCTAGTTGTAGATAATCCGGGTGTGTAAGTAGATGACTTAGATGAGGATGAAAGTGGGGAAGATTGACCAATTGGTAGCCTGACCAATTGATGGGTGTATCGTCTTAAGTCTTTACCACTACGGTATATCCTAGTGGGCAGTCATTAGTGTCAATCGCGCCGCTGACAGCAACTAGATCAGACGTAAGGAGGTACTAGACACCTGCACGAACGCCTGCACGAACGCCTGCACGAACGCCCTGGGCCTTCGGGTCTGCACAACGGTGCAGGAAACGCCGACCCTTGATGTAGGAGTGGGGCATCGCGGGAGCCAGGGCCGGCGTAGGCGTGCGGGTGCGGCGCTTATGCGGGGTGCATCTCACCGGCGGCAAGCCGTTGCAGGGCTGTTTGGAGGGAGCTGTGGTTGCCCACTGCAGGATCGCGATGCGTGAGTGCAGCCGGAGTTTTTAATGAGGGGTGCGGTCAGGTGGCAAGGCAAGAGGCGGGGCCGCAAGGCGGCAGTCATCACGCAATAAATACATTCTGGAATGGATATCCTACCTATCCGTCCGCCAACTTCCGGCCTTTCCTCCTCTTTGCTACCCCACTGAATGAGGTGTCTGGAGTGACCGCTTGCTGCTCGGCGATACTCGACTGGCTGTCCTGCTCGCCAGCAGAAGCGGAGCAGGCACCCGACTGCATCAGGTTTCCTAAACCCGGGGAAAGCCCGGTCGCCTCAGAAAGTGGTGGGACATCAAAGTCCAAATTTGACGGTAACTGATCGATGGCAGAGCAGATGTTTGGACGCCGCGCACGGGCGGGGAACCCCGTTGGCTGGGCGGTGGGCCAGAGTTCGCCGCGCATTCAAAAATCTTTCCCTGGAATACCGATCGGCACTGGTTGGAACGCTAGGAAGCAGCTTTTCAATGCAGCCGTATATTCGATTCGCCCGGGAGCGGCCAAAGGAAACAAACAAACCTTGCCAGGGGTGATCCCGAAACACGCGGCTTGGCTCCGGGCCGAGGTCGATTAGCTCATCAGAGCTCTCCACGGGCGCCCTCTTTTCGAGGAAAACCAACCACTTAGCAACGTCAACTGTGTAATTTCGGGCACCCAGTGGCAGTGGCGGTGTGTTCTAGACCATGCTCGCTCTAAGGTCAAACAAGACACAAAGAGCGGGGTTCTCAGAGAAAACTCTCACAGCACAATTGATCATCACGTGCCATCTCGAGACCATGTATTGTTCACATTGCGACGGTGGCAACAGAAGAAAAACGAAAATACTCCCGCACTCAAACCATTGCGACGCGAAGACACGAGCAGCTCGGTACGCCCCCGCCAAGTCCCAAGGCCTGGGGACAACATGTCCAAGAACATCACAAGCGCGGCTCTCTTCTCCTCTTTCTCCCCCGCCGCCGCAAGCTGACCCGCAGCCAAGCTTGGCAATTCCGGCTTATCCCTTTGGCTGTGCGAGTGAGCACCCCACACCAATCTCACCAATTAGGTTGCCTCCCGTTGCTGAGGTGGGTCTACACATGACTTTTTGGTGGCGATACATTTGTCGACCCCGCCGAACCCCTTGTCAGCACCAAAATTACTCCCTGTCAACATCAAAATCATCACCTAAAAACGCCACACTTCCCCTGGTCGATGTCCCAAAGTCTACGTTAGCGCCAAAGGTGGGGTGCTCACTCGCACAGCCAAAGGGATACCGAACAAATCACCGAGACTAGCGGCTTCGTCTCTGGCATCAATGGGGCAACCCACCCCTCTAGTGGTTCCTATTTGAGCGGAGGGGGACTTGTTGGGTTTTTTGCATTTGCCCTTGCCGATCTATCGGGAAATGAATGCTCTAGTTATGTGGATAGGGCCGGGAGATGCGGAGAGCAAAAACAAGATAACAAGGGATTCAGGAGTCCACACATGAAGCCGGTGCTTTTATATACAGCACACGTCCGACGCTTCACTGAATCATGTCGGAGACGCAGGACGGCGACCCGGCACCGGAAAAGATGGAGCACAACGAAAGCAACCTCGGCCCGCTCCTCCTCGGCATCAACATCACGGCTGTCATACTCGCCGGCATCACCTGTCTTTTGCGATGCTATGTTCGACTTTTCATGCTCAAGGCATTTGGGTTGGATGATTGGTTGATGGTTATATCGACGGTGCGCACAACCAAACTCGTTCGCTGCGAGTGAGTGCCGTCAACTGACAGCTGAGACACAGATAATCTTCATTACATACAGCGTCTGCTCCAACACAGGCGTGCACTATGGCACGGGCCAACACAGATCCGCTCTCTCAGAAGAGAACTATATGACGGCAATGAAGTGGTGGTTTATGTGTTACTCCACGTACGGCGGCACGATGTTCTTCGCCAAACTCTCCATCGGCTGGTTCCTGCTCAGGGTCACCATCAGCCGCATTCACCGGTGGATCATTTACACAGCCGCTATCGTCACCTGCGCGAGCTGCCTCTGCTACTTCTTCGTCGCTCTCTTCCAATGCAACCCCATCAGCTACTACTGGGACAAACATAGCCAGACAGGCACGTGCATTGATGTCAAGATTGTCATTTGGCTAGTGTACCTGTACAGCGGGTTCGCCGTGATCAGCGACTTCACGTTCGCCCTGCTGCCGGCCTGGGTGGTGAGCCATCTGAACATGAAGAAGAACATGAAGATCGCGGTCATCATCCTTATGGGGATGGGCTGCGTGTACGTTTGCCCCTTCTTCATCCCCTTTCTCCCGTCTGCAATGAGGTTAACAGTCAGCGCAGCGCAAGCACAGCAGTGATCATCCGCTGGCCGTACATGCAGCGCCTCGGCTCGAACGACTTCCTCTGGGACTCGATCCCGATCGCCATTTGGTCGACGGTCGAGCAGTGTCTCGCCATCACGGCGGGGTGTCTTGCCACGCTGCAGCCTCTCGTCAAGATGATTCGCAGCAAGCTGGGCATGACTACCACCCACCCCACCCTTGGCAACTCGGAGAGCTACAACATGAACGGTGCGATTTCGGTTAAAAAGTCGTTCACCAGGTGGACGGAGCCATCCTCGCTGAACGGACAAGAGCGTGACCTATCAGGCCGGTCGGGGGGACTGAAATTTCAGCCGGGGTTTGCAGCATACTCGGCTACGTGTTATAATACAAGCCAGGAGGAGCTTAGGCCGGATAGGGCTGGCACGGCTCGGTTAGGTTCGGGCAATAGTAAGGAGAGCAAGGGTGGTGTAGAGTTGGGAATCAAGACTAGTAATGCAACGTAGATAGTAGATACAAATCACGATAATGAATAGTTTCTTTTTGGTACAGAGACCTATTACAATTAGCTGATGATCTGTGGAGTTGGCTTTTAAAGGCTGTCCAAGTCCTACTTCTAACTTACATCCAGAATGTATAAAGGGGTATATACATTCATAGAGCAATAACCAACAACTTTTTCTAGCATTTGGCAGTTCTGATATTCAAGTCAGTCAGGAGGTATTTAGTCTGGATCAGCTTCCGAGCAGGATCTGAAACTCGCGGAGGAGAAGCGCAAAGCTATAAATCGGAGGTCGTACCTGAAGGGCAAAGCAACGCTGGAGAAGGCGAAGGGGGCCAACGAGAAGGCGGCTGCTAGATCCGCCCAGCAGAACCACAAGGCCAAAAGTTGGCTAGCAAGCGCGCTCGCGGTCGGTCAGATGTCAAGAAACTAACAAGTTCCGTTGCTAGATTGAGAAGGCCGAAGAGTCTCTCGGAAACGTGAACGCCAACCTTGTAGTCCGTCGGCCCGCAGATATGTATGAGAATCTTAACTATGTTCCCAAGGATATAGAGTCGGATTTGACACCCACAGGAAGATCAAAAATTGGGGAAAATATATACGGCACAGTGTCGACAAGAAGGAATAGTCACTAGCAAGCCGTTCGTTATGAAGTTTGAACACCATTCTACGATGAGACTAGTGGTATCGACGCTAGATTAAAAGTAAGTAGCTCGGACAAAAGGGCTGGTAGACCTAACGACAATCGTTATTCATACGAAAGATAGCCCATTATAAGATCCTGCAAGTGCTTACCCAACCCAGTCTGGACAACGAATTCCAGGGGGCGCTGCATGCGGCCCTTCGGGATAGGGTCGTCGGCGAAATCGAGAACACGGAAGTGGACGACAGCTACGAACCTGACGACGCCGTCTTCAGGCTGACGAAGCGTGATGATCGAGCGATCGACGTCTCCGGCCCTCCGCCTTGGATCGGGTACGAAGGGCCGGTGCGTGGGTTGGATCATATTGATGGAGACAGCATCGATGTGCTGGCGGCAAAGTCTGCGATCGCCTGAGCTCACTTGACCCGGTTCACGCAAATCCTTAGCCTTGGTAATCATCCGACCCAGCAGCCTGCGCCGTTCGAGCTCGCTTTGAAACCGGAAGAGAATTGCGGAACGCACGAGAGGGGCCAGAAGATAGCCTTCGCATTCAGGAACACAACCGACTCTCAACTTCACTTCGCGTTCATAGTTCTCAGTTCCGGATTTCACGTCAAGCAGCTTTACCCAGCAGAGGATGCTCCGAACTCGGTAGATCCTGGTCGCACTGTTTTCTTTCCTTTCAACATTGAGATTCCTCCCCAGCTCCCGTTGGCTACGATGAGCAGCGAGAGATCATTCGTATAGCTGCTACGAGAGGCCGGCAGCTGTCCGGGAAGAGTCTGGAACTGCCCGACGTTTGGAATGCTGATCAGCTGGACCACAAGTCCCGTCCTAATGGTCTAGGGAGAGACGCGAGTTTGGTAACTGACGTCGGCTGGTGGATCAAGGACTACGTGATAGTAACAAGATTACAAAGTGAAGGATCTTCGGCCTGCTGGGTGTCACAAATGGCGGGTTGATTGATAAGTGTTTTCTATTTCTTCTACTAACGTACTGACGAGCGAAGCGACGCCAGCAATTCTAGTAAAAACGCTCAATCATGATGTCTCCACAAAGCTCTCCAGGCAAAGAGGAAACGGAACCTTTCGGAATTCTGCTTCGCTTTAAAGTTCCTCCAGGCACACGTCTGAAATTTCGGCATTTCCGATGGGCGCCTCACTTAGTTGCTCTAGCCTCTTCTACACCAAATAGATTCTGCTAGTTCAGACTCTTCCAGCACCCTCTTGGACGTTTGCATCAACCTAGACAATCTTCCTTCGTTCCTCGTCCGGGGCCAGCTTGCTGAGGCGCATCATCGTGTGGGGATGGATTTTCAGATGTTGACGCCTCGATGTCAATTCTCTGTGTAAAGCCCGCCCTCAAGGGCTCGCAGGGGATTGGCTTCTAGCAATCTCCGGTTTGTGATGTATAGCTCAGCCTCGCTGCGGTTTCCGTAGCCGTCCTCGCCGAATATCCTTTCGTAGTCCTCGCGTGACATGTTATCACACTCGGCTCCCTGCGGCGTGCGAAATAGCATAACCCGAGATCTCTTTTCCCGAAGCGCATCCAGAGCCTCTTTCCAGGTACCACTGAGCAAGCGGACATTGTACTGGTGAAGGCAGCGAATTGGTTCCGGCAACCGTTCGAGGAGGCGCACCAGCATGGAAAGATCGATAGCGATTTGGCCAAGGAAGATGTCGGTCAGCTCTTTTCGGGACTTTGACCCCATAACTCTCCCCACATCTATTCTTGCCGTCTCGTCCCCCTCGCCTCTCATATCCAAGCTGAGCTTTTGTAGGCTAGACGTGTCCAAGCAGGCAGATAGGAATTCGTTGAGGTCTTCCACGTCTTGCTCGTTGAGACTGTCTTTACAACTGAATTTGAATTCCTTCAGCTGCTGCATACCGGATGAGAACTCTTGTCGGATATCCGGGGCTGGCACCAGGGCCCCAGGATACCCCACAGTCGACAGTGTGATATCGATCCTGTTGAGCAGTGCACCGGCGCTTCGGGCAGCGTCTATCACGTTGACAACGCATTGATAGTTAGGTAGCTCGAAGCCGTGTTTCTTCGCCTCATAACCGGTCATCGGCTGGAGCACAAGACGATGTAGTGCACTCCAGACATCGCCCCCAGGAATCATCAGTGCCCGTTCTCGCATGGATTCGAAATCCCAATCTGAAAACTCTAGCTTCCGCGCGCCCGGCATCCTTGCAATTGCGGAGCTGACAATCTCAGAGAATTTTCCGCTCCTTATTAGCGATTCCTGCTTCTCGAGGAGGATCAGATACTCTTTGTGGACCTCGTCTAGACGTACTCGACGATCGTGGTCGTCCTCAGAGTATCCGCCGTCATCGGGATCTGCCGACGCAAGCCGACGCAGTCTAGAGACGACGGCCCTTCCATTTGCAATCATCTGCGATGCCGTTTGCTCATCAGTGGTGTTCAAAACCTTCCAGAGTTTCGCGCCGTCGAACATGTCGACTTGGCCTTCAAGTTCGTCGGCTTGGTATGAGATGAACCAATCGAGGTCGGTGAAGGAGGAGTTGTAAAAATGAAGGACGACTCGAACAGCGCGAACACCCCTCGCGATGTTGTGGTTGCGAGAAATCTCGTCCAAGCGCGCAAGCGATGGCTCGTCGAAGTTGACGCGCACGAGACGGACGAGCAGCTGCGAGCTCACGTCACAAAACCGTCGACAGACCAGGCGAGTGTTTTTGATATCCTTCCTCCCAGGACCGTCGTAGTAGAGAAATCGGGAGTCAAAGTCGAAGTCTTCCACGAGCTCAAAGATCTCGAGGAGAAGCTCGTCGGGCAAGTCCAGGATGTTTAGGTCTCTCAGATACGGACGCGAAAGCTCGTTGATACAGCATCGAAGAGCACCCTGGATACTGTCGAGTTTCGTCTTGGAGGTGCTGATCTTCTCTAGTTCGCGGCCCAGATTGTCGACGGACTCGAAAAGGCCATTATGGGCTGCCCATCGCAACCACTCTGGCTCGAACAGGAGCTGGTCTCCGAAATCCCCTTGTTCGTGCCTTTGCAGGCGATCCGATGATTCGCATTGACTGGGAAAGTATATCATCTTGACGGTCATCAAACGACAGATCTCGCGCTCTAAGCCTTGAAGCTGCTCGTTCGCGGTTCGGAGACCGTCATGAGCAGTTTTGAGGACCTCGAAATTTTGGGCGGTTGGTGCCTTTGCTGCGGGGCGAAGCGGCGCCATCATCATGTGTTGCTCGATCGATAAGAAGTTGGTAGAGAGATTGCGACGTAGAGTTGACACACGTCTAGGCGCTCCTTGTTGCAGCCACTGCAAGGCTCAACGAAAAGATGCCTTGAGGAACGAAAAGGTCCTTGGCGGACGCGAAAAACCCTAACCGGCCTTGTGGAGACCAAAAGGCACTGACCAACGGATTCCCCTCACACGTGGTTGCGGGTCCCTGAGTCTGGCCCCCACATCACCGCATGCATGACTCGGGTGATGCCGCTTGACGCAACCCAACGCCACACTTTGCCGCACGGCACAAACTTTTCGCAACCATATAACCCACTCTTGCATTGTGTGTTTTCAACAAGCACAACAAGCTCTGTAGCTAAGCGGAATAGCGCCGGGCTCATAACCCGGAGGTCA
>MU856907.1:688-124104 GCA_033296705.1 Chaetomidium leptoderma | reverse complement strand
CGTAGCGTAGCGAAGGGCCGCACGACTGACGAGCGAAGCGACGCCAGCAATTTTAGCTCATATTGAATATAGCATTACAAGGCAACAGATTCCTAGCATTGTTATACACGACAATCAGATGGTATCCAGCCTCGAGCTAGCCTTCTATAATATCATCGGGCACCCATTGCTTCCCCGGTAATCCGACCCGTGCGTCGTCATGGGTGGCGAATCATGCAAGGTACCAGGTGCAAGATCGCCAGTTTGCTCATCGGCGGAGGCGATAGTGTCATCTTGCATATCTTTTAGATCTTATGCGATATGTTTCATACCGTACATACTACATATCTGATCTGTCATCCCCGGGTTACCGAGGCGACGCTGTACATACGTACACAAACCCTGCTCTCATTCTCACCATATATAACCACAACGGCGCTTGTGAATGAAGCAAACACAAAGATAACAGAGAGGGATCGGGGAGGTTTTGGGGAGGATGGTGTTAGGTGAGCGGACAGTGAGGCTCCTCCCGCTTGCTGCTGCTGAAGAAGAAGAAGAAGAAGAAAAAAGGGGGAAGAGGATAGCTACTTGGATAGAGAATGGAGTGTTGGTTATGGCCGTGTAAAAATAATAGGAAGGGCCCCGAAGGGGTGTAATGGGAGGGAAGCTATTACCGCGGGTTTTATTGACAGAGATTGGTGTTGTCAACGTTTTGGAGCTCTTACACGAATACGTCCCGGATGACGTCCCTATATGTGGCGCAAATTTCAAACGCGCCACAGTGGCTTGGCAGCTCCATCTGTTGCCACCGGCACCAGGGCAACAACCGGCTCCGCTTTCCGTCTGGCCTGCCGATTTGTTTTGTTCGATTTGCGCTGCATCAACACTGAACTTTTTTCTCTCTCTTCCCCCCTCCCACCACGATTTGTTATCGATTTCGGTCTGAAAAACGACCGTGCTGTTCTGCCACGTTTTCCTGCAGAACAAAGGACCATCAGCCGCAGCCTGGTCCGACCTGCAGCTAGCAAACCTGGCAACCCGGCAATTTGGCTGCTCCATTACGCTATCTAACGTTTCACACGTTGCTGCGACAAGCTCCTGTCAGACCTGGCCCCGTCGCCTCGTGCATCCCTAACTCATCTCAATTGTGTCGCCGGGACGCGGTTTTTTCCCTCGTCGCTTTTTTTTCGACTGGCCCTCAAGTTTCCCCCCCATCATCATGTCGGACACGGAGAGCGCCGACTACCTGCAGGCGGACTTCGACCCGTGGTCGCTGACGGTCCCCCGCCTGCGTTCCATCCTCGTCACCCACAACATTCACTATCCATCCCAGGCCAAAAAGCCGCAGTTGGTGGAGCTCTTCGACGAACATGTCGTGCCACAATCGAAGCAAATCCTGGCCACCCGCGCCCGCGCGAAGCGCACAAGCAGGGGCATCGTCGACGCCGATTCCCACAGCACCACCAGCACCGACCTCAATGACGAGCCGATGCCGCCGCCGCCCTCGGCCCGCCGCTCTCGGTCGCCCAGGAAGACGACGAGGGTCAAGCGCGAGTCTGAAGAGCCCGACCATGCCGTCTTCACTCCGGCGCCGCGCCGAGAAAGCCCTCGCAAGAGACAATCGCGATCAACGAGCGCTCAATTGCCCCCTGCCTCCGACACAGATACCGGCCCGGACCTTGAACCGCCCCGATCTGTCAGGCGCGATCGTCGCGTGACCCCCGCCCCTAAGCTGGAGCCGCCAGAGGAGGAGGAGTTTTTCAAGCGGACACCCGAAACTGAGACTGTTTTCAGCAGCGACAACCCATTCCAGAGCGGAGTCAACTCGCCCATGTCTCCCCTAAAAACCCCCACCAACCGTCGCAAGACGGCCGGACTGGATTTGCTACGGAAACAAACACCCTCGACTGCGCGTCGGCGGACCGATGGGTATGATTTTGACGACACCGAGAAAGCCCCCATCGTCTCCCGGGACTTTGAAATTCCCCTCAGCCGGACTACTAGGTTGAGAACACCCGAGATGGAGATGGAGCCCGACGAGGAGTTCACTCCTGACGAGCAGCTGGCGCTCACCCAGGAAGAGGCCGCTCAGCCCGCGCTGGCCGCTTCCCGGAGAGCCCCGCAACCTTCCAAGCGCAGCTCGAGCTTGTCGACCCCTCTTTGGGTTCTTGTCACAACCCTCTTCGTTGCCTACGCGGCCTGGTACAGGCAGGAGAAGATGGCAGTGGGATACTGCGGGCTTGGCCGGGAGCCAACCCAGCTGATCCCCGCCAACATTCAACTCCCCGAGTGGGCCGTAGAACTGGGCTCAAAGTTGGATATTCAAAACATCCAGAACATCCAGGTCCCCGACTGGCTTACCGGCGTGCTCGAGCCGCGATGCGAGCCTTGCCCACCGCATGCCTACTGCTACGAGGGCTTCACGGCTCGCTGCGAACCCGACTTCATCCTGAAGCCTCACCCGCTCTCCCTCGGTGGTTTTATCCCCGTGCCGCCTTCGTGCGAGCCAGACGGCGAGAAAGTCCGCCGAGTCCAGGCGGTCGCTGACAAGGCAGTCGAGGAATTGCGCGACCGGAGGGCCAAGTACGAGTGTGGCGAGCCCCTCGAGCCCGAGGGCGAGCCTCTGGACAGCCCTGCCGTCCAAGAGCAGGAGTTGAAGGAGATCCTCAGCAAGAAGCGCAGCAAGCGGATGGCCGCCGACGAGTTTGACGAACTCTGGACTGCAGCTATCGGAGAGGTCAAGGCGAGAGAGGAAGTTCAAGTCCAGCAGGACGAACCAGAGGGTCCCCAGTAAGTTTTCTCGTCGCGTTGTTGCCTTTTTCCCGCGCGCGGACCCAGTCGGTCATTTCTGCGCATATATTGTACATTGTTCTTCACATCAGTTTCTGACTCTGGGACTAACCAGGCCCGTCGCCGGACCCGTAGAACCGGAGGTAGCGCCGCCTTTCCAGCCACCAAGGTATCGTCGACCTCTCTCGCTCGCCTTTCGTACACCTGCGCGCTCCGGCGGTCCGTCAAGCTCGGAGTGGCTCGATATCGACTCAGCATTGGTGGACTGATGCTCACGCTGCTGTCCGTCCTCTATGGCCGCCGCCGCTTCATGCACAACCGCGCCCTGGCGGCGCAGATTCCCGCCCTGGTGGACGAGGTGATTGAACGCCTGGCCACGCAAAAAGAGGTCGCCTTTGAGGGCGGCGACGAGGACGCCTTCCTCTTCGTGCCCAACCTGCGCGACGACGTGCTCCGCTCCCTGCACAGCCTTTCGGACCGCGAGCGGCTGTGGCAGCGCGTGCGCGCCGTCGTCGAGCAGAACAGCAACGTGCGCAGGGGCCAGCGCGAGGGCCACAACGGCGAGGTGGGCACGGCCTGGGAGTGGATCGGGCCCAGCAGGCTCGGCGTCGGCGTCGGCGACGGTTCGGTGGCGCGCCGCCGCAAGAGCGCCCGCGTGTCGTGGGGCCCGGATGTCAAGGGGGAGATTGAGGATGCTTCTTCTTCTTCTTCTTCTCGCAACCCGGCGTCCGAGGCCCTGGAACGAAAGGCCGTCCACCGGAAGTGGGAGGAGGGGGGTCGGCCGATTTACTGATTGTTGTCGGGAGATGATGGCAAACGATATGTTTGCTGTCTTCTCCGACAAGTCACTTCTCCGACAAGTTAGACTTTTTTCTTCTTCCTTTGTATTCTCTATGTATGTATGTACTTGCCTAATCTTTTCCCGGTCTGGAGCCATCTGCTGCTTGGTTGTGCCCTAGCACCACTCCAGCTGCTTGGATGAGAGGACGTTACTAGGAGAGGGACACTACTATTCTTTTCGGTTTTCCTTTTTCTGTCCTAATTCCAACCCCGTCGGTTGGCTCCCCTGGCTTAGGGAACGGCGTTCGGGAAGAGAGAGGTCAAGGCGTGAGTGGGGTGGGGGAAGCGCACGACTGTGTATAGTTGATTTTTGATACCCCCTTCTCTTAGTGAGGGGTTATGAACACACAAGACAAGATTGGAATTATAAAACACTGAATCATACTCGCCACCACCATCCATACATACGTTTACATAACTCAATTGACACACAGGTTTAGTTGGTGAGTGGGGTTTCCACCACTCTGTTTAGGTACTTTTTCTCTATCCTAACTAACTTGGGAAATATCTCTAACCTCCCACCCTCCCACCCTCCCCTACCTTGTTTTAGTATAGCTTCAACTACTCCTCGTGTTGTGGATATCCAGCACCAAGATATCGGTGGCGCCGACCTGCACCAGGTCGTCCATGACGGTGGCGATGCGCTTCTGCTCCACCATGGCGCTGACGGCGACCCAGCCCTCCTCGTCGAGCGACGTCACGGTGGCGGCGCGCTTGCCGGGCGTGACGTGGGTCGCGTCGGCCAGCTTGGCGCGCGGCACGTTGTACTGGCAGAGCACGTACTTTTGGGCCGTGATGACGCCGTGGATGCGCGACGCGATCAGGCTGACCAGCGCCGGGTTGCTGGGCGCCTTGGACTTTATGAGGATGGCCGACGTCTCGACGACTGTGTCGATGGCTTTGAGGCCCGCTGCTTTCATGGTCTCGCCGGATTCTGTCGTCGAGGTGGGCCAGGGTCAGACGCATGCGCTGGAGATGGATGGGTTGAAAAAAGGGGGTGGGGGGGTGAGTAAGTATGTGGTTACTTACCAACCAAGTCGACAATGCCGTCGGCCACACCCAGCGCGCACGCCGCCTCGACGCTCCCGCTGAGCTCGATGATCTTGGTGCGGAGCTTCCGGCCCTCCAGCGGCTGCTGCTGCTGCTGGGCCGCATCCTTGACGCCCTCCTGCTCCAGCTCCAGGCGCGCAAAGTACTCGCGCGCGAGGTGCACGAAGCTGGTGCCGATGTTCTTCCCAATCAGGTCCTTGCCCTCGGCGTAGCCGCCCTTGGCGGGCACCTGGACCTGCAGGCGGCAGAAGCCAAAGCCCAGGTCCAGCACCGTCTCGCAGCCCCGCGGCTTGCCGGCCTTGTCGGCGTCCCACTCGTTGCTCATGCGGCGCAGGCGCGCGAGGGCCCGCGTGCCGGCATCGTGCTCCTTCACCTGGTCGAAGCCCGTGATGCCCAGGTCGACGCGGCCCTCGCCGACAAAGGTGGGGATGTCGGCGGCGGGGAGGAAGATGAGGGCGATGGGGAGGTTCTTGACGAGCGCGATGTCGAGCCGGTTCTCACGCTTGAACTGGATGTCGGCGCCCTCGAGGAGGTTCAGGGCCGCTTGGAGGAGGCGACCCTCTTTTTGGAGGTTGGGGGGTCAGCAATTTCGTTCGTGGACCGCAGTAGGATTAAACTAACTCCTCCTCTCGGAAGGAGAAGGGGGTCATTGTTGGGCGGGACACACTCTTGGGGACTGCGAAGAGCAGCCGGCCTTCTAGGCTTTCCAGATGGATCAGCTCTTGAGCCATGACAGCAAGGGCGAGTCTCGGCTGCCGGGGAGAGGGGGGAGGGGGGAGGGGAGGCGAGGAGAGTAGGGCTGACTGGCATGGAGAGCAGAGGGAAGAGATAGGGGAAGTATTATGGGGGAGGGAGGGGGGGTAACTCACTGGTTGACCAGATCCATGGTGGTCTAGGACTCTAGGTGGCTCGGGAAGCGGGCTGGCTCTCTGGGTAGGGTGGTACGGCACGCACGGATATCGCGCAAGCAGACTGCAGGAAGAGGAGGAGGAGTCCCTGGTTCGGATAATGTCAGTCACCCGTGTAGAGGACAGAGGAGTTGTATCGGGACGCGGCAGGAAGCTAGGGTAAGTCGTGATGGCGGGGTAGTTCGCCGGGGAGGAAACGAATTAGCCAAGGGAGTTCGGGGTCCCCCACGCACTTTACTTTGGGGTTTGGCGGCTGCGTGTTCGTCTAATTTACGGGCGCAGGTCTCATGCAGAGGAATGCAGAGAAATGCAGGGTGGGAAAGAAGCTCTGGCGCGCCGTCGCCTGCCTTGGTTCGCGCCGTCGAGTCAGAGGTCCATTTTTTGTTCGAGGTCCACGTTCCTAGATCGGAGCGCCGTCAATGGATGGTGACGGAGGGGCACCATCCATGGCGGGGCGGCTGAAGCCCACCTCACCTCACCAACCTCAATGTTACAACCTGGAAGGTACCGTATGGATTGCACAATACATGTTAGATTACAGAATACTTGTTAGCTAAAGCCACCTGCCAGCCTCAACGAGGTTCCCATGCAGCGACTGCGCTAAGGTACCCTGCATTGGTCCATTTCCTTAGACCGGATGACAGACATGGGACGAAGATGACCACGAATCTCTCTATATGTATGTACATATTAACATCTGTAGTCAGTAGTTCAACGGCAGGCAGTCGAAACCCAGTTAGTCACCTTGCGATCTGCGTAGACCTTGCTCCGTACAACGGACCGGGCCGTGAGCCGTGAGACACAAGGAAGGTTTCCGTGTTCTGTGCAGAGCTTCATCTACACCAAGAGCATCATGGCCTGGATGCCCAATTCTTTACCCGAGATTGCCAGAGTTTAGGGCGGCCTCGGTCTGTGATTTTCCCTCTCTCTCTTGTGAAATTCTAAATTCTGGCCAATGTTAGATTGTTGACAACGGCTTGTGGTCTGGGCATGTGTCAAACTGGCAGCCAAGGCCCCCTGCTTATACGATTTTCCCCTATCTGTTACCTAACTCCTAACCAGCAGCCCTGCACGTCACTTTGGCCCCCTATTCGCAGTGGGCCAGCCGCGTAGCTCTGGGCGGCTTGGCATCGCGGCGTTGTTGCGATCGTCAACCAAAAAATAGAGATAACAGCTGTGCATATCTCGGATTCCAGCCAGCCCTTTCTGTCCTGTTTCAGGCCCTGACACTCGCTCCCTTTTTTCCCTCTATCGTATTCCTCGTCGCTCGTTGTACACTCTCGATCCCGCCACTGGCTGCATAGCTAGGTTCCAATCGTGTCTAGTTACAGATTAGACCAGACGACGACAGGACACACGAGACACGCGACACTTGATCGCAAATCGCATCGCATTCCGCAACTAGTCCGTCGGGAAAGCTCTATATTTAATATTGTGCGATGCTCTTGTCTGAGCAGGTGTCACCACCCAATGTCTTGATATGGTAAGGCAGTGCATGGCTGTTCTTTTATCTCTGTCGCGCAGCGGGAAGCAGTCCTCCCTGCTTGTCAGCGCTAGACAGCTGATCGACACCTGAGCTGGATCGCAGATGTGCTGACACGGCGCTCATGGCAGACGATTTAAGCGCCAGATCGCACTCGACCACACAGACCCCGAGGTTCATTGCGCCGGCCAACAGTCGCCCACACGGGATACCCAGCCGTTCGACCGACGCAGCGTCACTCCTCCAAGATATACGCAGGTTGGAGGGTAGCGCTAGCCACGGTGGCGCCCACGATAGTCAACCCGACGACAGCGACGGCGGCGACTACGACTTCGACTTCGACTACGACGACCTCGTAAAGATGTCGACATGGGCAGGGCAGCCGATGGTGAAGGGGAACTCCGAGACGGTGCGCATGGTGTTGTTGACCTGCGTCTCTATCGGTATCACGTCCGTACATACATAATCTTCCACGACATGAAGCATGCAAATGGCTGACTTGGCATCTGCAGCTTCACCTGGGGTGTTGAGATGACATGTACGTTGCTGCATTCATCCCATGCGGTCGGCACGCTAACAGTGCCTTGCTGCAGACTGCACGCCTTACCTCCTCTCGCTTGGACTGACCAAGGGGCAAACGTCGATGGTCTGGGTTGCCGGCCCATTATCAGGCTTGATCGTACAGCCCATTATAGGGGTCGTTGCCGATGAGTCGACGTCAAAATGGGGCAGACGACGGCCCATCATTGTCATCGGCTCCCTCATTGTCGCTTGCAGTCTCCTAGTGCTTGGCTTTACAAAGGAGATTGTTGCTGGCCTTGTGTTAGACCCCGGGGCGGCCAAGTCATGGACTATTGTGCTCGCTGTCCTGTCACTCTACGTCGTTGACTTTGCCATCAACGCAGGTGAGCCACCACGTTCAACTCCTGTCTTTTCATGCTTCTTAACACTCAGCCTGTAGTCATGTCCTGCGCGAGGAGTCTAGTTGTAGACACCCTGCCCATCCAGAAGCAGCAAACCGGCGCTGCCTGGTGTAAGTCACTCTAGAAACATGGTCTCGCAATTTCTAGCAAACCTGACACCAACCACTCGCAGCAAGCCGCATGAACTCGCTCGGCCACATCATCGGCTACGCCATGGGCGCCATTGACCTCGTCCAGATCTTCGGCCCACGCCTGGGGGACAGCCAGTTCAAGCAGCTCACCATCATTGCCGCCCTGGGCATGTTGCTCACCTCGGCCATCACCTGCTGGGCCGTCACGGAACGCATCCTCATCTCGGTCCGACACGACCCTCGCCGGGCACAGGGCAGCTTCAAGGTCGTCCGCCAGATCTACTCCACCCTGTTGACCCTACCCCCCCGTATCCGTGGCATCTGCAACGCCGTGTTCTGGTCCTGGATCGGCTGGTTCCCCTTCATCATCTACAGCAGCACCTGGGTTGGCGAGACATACTTCCGCTACGATGTCTCGCCCAATGCCCGAGACTCGAACGATGCTCTGGGTGACATGGGCCGCATCGGGAGCATGGCACTGACCGTCTACTCGACCGTCTCGTTCATCAGCGCCTGGATCCTCCCCGCCCTGATCCAAGCCCCCGAAGACGAGACATTCACCCACCGGCCGCCCGTCAGCCTCGCCCCCCTGATCGAGGGCTTCAACAAGGTCAAGCCCGACCTCCTCAGCGCCTGGGTCGCCAGCAACGTCTTGTTCGCCGCCGCCATGTTCCTCACCCCCTTCGCCACCTCGTTCCGTTTCGCCACCGCCATCGTCGCCCTCTGCGGCATCCCGTGGTGCGTCTCCCAATGGGCGCCCGTCACCTTTCTCGGCGTCGAAGTCAACAAGCTAAGCGGCTCCTCGGACCCACCTTCCGGCGCCAACGGCACCACCACCACCCCAACCGTCCCCTACCGCCGCCTCTCCAACGACCTCAGCAGCAACATCGAGATGCTCCGCCTCGACCACCACGGCCCAGCCGCCCTCGAAGCCGGTAGTAGCAGCGGCAACAGCTCCACCGGCGAGCTGAGCGGCATCTACTTTGGCATCCTCAACATCTACGTCACCATCCCCCAGTTCCTCAGCACCGTCATGAGCGGCGCCATATTCGCCGTGCTGGAGCCGGGCAAGAGCCCCGAGCTGGCGGCCGAGGAGGCTGCCCACCACGCTGTGGACGACAACAACAACAACACGAGCGGGCCCAACGCCATCGCCGTGTGCATGTTTCTCGGCGCGCTGAGCTCGTTGGTCGCGGCTTGGTCGACGAGGAAGTTGAGGGGTTTATAAGTAGACGGAAGGAAGGTCACTCACTTGCTTGGTCGGAACTAGTATCAGGGGTTTGTTTTAGTTGGTTGGTTGGTTGGATGGATGGGGGAAATATTAAGGATAGATTTGATGTGTTGTGCGTGTGTGTATATATAGACAGACGGGGGATATGAGCGAGGCGTTGGAAGCGGCCTGGTATTTTTGAAGAAGGCGGTATTTGGTCTTACGGGGTGTGATGTTGTTGATTTTTATTTATTTCTGTTTTCGTTTCCTCCAACTTCTCGGCTCTATTCTCTCCCAAAAGAAAGACTTGCTTATGTATATACTTCTCGCTGTATTATAATTCAATAGGCTGTTTTGTTGCTGCCCGTCCTTGATGTGTGCTGCGATAGCTAGCTCCTCTCGTCCACAAACTCGCTGACGATACACACGCCCAACAGATGCCCTTTGGAAACTTGATTTGGTCCAGTCCCAAACAAAACACTTCCGAGTCTGTGTCTAACACCACCATAATTATGACTTCCCTCTCGATATGTACAGGTCTTGTCCTCCTCTCCTCCACACCTCCGCCCATAGTGGGGGGGTGGTAACTCTGAATGATCCAAACCACACAACGCGCCTGACGCCGAAGGAGCACGAAAAAAGGGATAAACCTCTGCGGGGCTGAAAACGGAAACATGAAGGCAATGAATGACCAACTAACCAACCACCTCTGTCCCTCTTCTCACACCCCGTTTCCACCCCCTAAATATTCCCAATGCAGATGTGTTTGCCCGAGTGTACCGAGAATTGTGAAAATGACAAAAAGAAGAGAACCTCGCTCGCGGCGAGCCCCTGGCCCGTATCCGACGACGGCGAAGGTTGAGTGAGAGGGAGGAAGCGGCCGAGCTCGACCCCAGTTTCGTCCCGGGAAAACCGCATGCATGATTGGCGAGACCAGGCAGATATGATGGCCCATTTCGAGAAAGAGATCGACGCCAACACCACGCGCAACCGGGCCGCGGCGGCCAAAAAGTCGATGCCGTCGAGGTATCCAAAAGGGCCCCGTCGAGAGCGGGAAAAAAAAGGAAAGAAACACGTAATTACCGCCGTGATCATCAGGGCCGTTCCCATCCAGCCTTGCAGAAGCAAAACAAGCCCCTGGAGAACCCTCTGGGCCGTGGATAGCGTGTGATGATGTCCGTATTAAACCATTACCCCAGTCCCAAACCGAGGTTCTTGCTGCCATGCCAAACAATGGATCTTTGTACTCGAAAGTTTTTTCCCCATCAACCAACAACACCCTCCTCACATTACGATGCAGTCCTTGGATTCGTTTTCTCCGCCGCTCTTCCTGACCTTAGCATTCCGAGGCGGCGCGACGTCCATTGGTGTCCCTCCGCTGATGGCAGCCCGGATGGCGGCAAGGCGCTGCTTCGCGCGATCGTCGCCCGAGTCAGCGGCTTTGACGTACCAGACATTCGCTTCGAGGATATCCCGTCGGCATCCTATGCCCATTTCGGTGAAGTATCCAACAGCATATTCTGCTTTGACGTAACCTGAGCAAGTCAAAACCCCCCCGTTGGTCAGCGTCTCGTATCTCTCTTTGGCCGAGTGAGTGTTGAGGCGGAAAATCAGAACTTACCAAGCTCGGCTGACTTGCGTGCCCATTCGTACGCTTCCTCTTCATCTTTCTCCAAGACAGGTTCGGCCCCTACCATATACCAAGCACAAAGACCCATCATGGCGGCCGCATGACCGCGCTCAGCAGCGCCCGTGTAAAAGTGCACGCTCAGAGCCGGGTCCCGCGGGCAGTTGAGCTTGCCGTGTTCGTACGCGTCACCCATCCTGTAGTTCGCCTCGGGGTGCCCCAGGTCGGCGGCCTGGGTAAACAGCTCGGCGGCGTAGTTCTCGTCCACGAAGATGTCGTCTCCGTATCCGGTTTCGTACAGCGACCCGAGGTGGTAGGGGGCCGCGTTGTAGATGGCGTCAGCCGCTTCTGCCGCCAACTTGAGCCATTTGATGCCTTCCCTATACCGTTTCTCTCCCAGGTCGCCCGACAAGCACGCCTTCCCGAGCCTCGTCATGGCGCCCGGGTGCCTCTTGGACGCCGCTGTGCGCAGAAACTGCACGGCCTTGGCAGGGTCCTTGCGACATCCCCAGCCGAATTCGTAACACAGTGCGGTGCGGTACCCCGACTCGGCGTGGCCGTGCTTGGCGGCAAGGACAAAAAGCGGAAACGCGGAATTGTAGTCCTCCTTGCCCTTGCTGAACAGGCCCGACGCGTAGCCATCGGCAAGGTAGTACTGCGCGAAGGGATAGCCGTTATTGGACAGCTTTTGCAGGATGGCGCGGGCTTCCCGGACCAAATCGTGCGGAGACGACGGAGGAGCCACTCCAGGGGCGGGCTTGGGACTCTTAGTCCGCTTGGATTCCTGGGGATCCAGGCCTTGCTCCTGTGCGGTGGCGATGAGGAAAACCGCAAACGAGTACAGGATGGAGAAGTCGTTTGTCTTCTTCACGTTCTGCCGGTACATTTCCAACGTCTTCTCAGCGCTAAGCAGAGACGCATTATTTCCCACGGCGGACCGCAGCTGCGAATTGTCGAATGTGATGGGTGCCGGCGCCGGCTGCGGGTACGGCACGTTGAGCAGCTCGGCAAACGAGGATGGCCGCGTCTCGGGCGATTTTCTCGAGTGGGCAGAGGGCGCCCGATTTTGGGAACCGCCCAAGAAGGCAGGAGAACGCCCGCGCCCGAAATCGGAATACACCGAGTAGGCTGACTGGGGCCGGGGGAGCGAACTCCTCCTGTTGAAGTTGGTGGTCGGCGTCAGGTGGCGATTGATGCTGGCGGCACTCTCGGCGAGGTTGGGGTTCGACCGAGCTCTCGGGTCCAGCGCTCCAGCTATGCTCGCAGGGCGTGGGAGGAAGGCCGAATGATGGTATTGCAGCTGGGGCACGGGTTCGGGCCGGAGCGCGGCATCGTCGATGACGGAGCTCTCAGTGGATGCGTCTGCCGAGTTGTCTTGGTTGTCCGAGACATCGAGAATTCCAGAGACAGAGCTGGCACTCGTTGCAACGGACGAGTCGGCTGACGTCTGCTGTCGTGACGTACTGCCCGTGGCATCCGACTCCCGACTGTTCCGGTTCTCCCCTTTCCTCCCGGACTGGTCGTCCATGCTCAGCTCGTCAAAGGCCGGGTTCAAGGCGCGGGAGTCTTGCGGGGGAAACGGTTTTTGGGTGCCATTGGAGGCGGGCCGCAAGCCCAAGGCGTCTGGCAGGGACGAGCTGTGAATATAGCCGTTGGCGGGCGCGGGCTGGTACTGAGGAGTGTGTGGCGGGGGTGTTGGAGCGTCGGGCGTCTTGGGAAGAGCACGGTCGAAGACGGGGGCGTGCATGGGTTGGCCGTGCGGGCGGTGCGTCTCGATGTTCCCGGTGGAGGGCCGAGCCCAGTCGTCTGGCTGGAACTTGACCTTGACGGGCGACACAGGGGACTGTCGTAACCTCGGCGAGTCGGACAGCGGGACGCCGGGCAGCGGCTTCGCATTCTCCCCCCAGTCATAGCGGCCGACGGGCGACAGGCTATGAAGAAGCGTAGGCACAGGCTTTCGACGGGGGGGACTGCTGGGGGAAGTCGGTCCGGAGGACGGTGGAGAGCTGACGGCCGCCATTGCGAACGGTCAAGGAGACGGCGTCGCCCGGGAGCGGGGGTTGCGATGTCGTCGGGGTTCCTCGCTGAGGTAGCGTCGGCGAGCCGAGTGGGCGGCGGTGTATGTTGTATCCTAAACTTTTCTTTCCGACGCTTGAGGCTTAGTTCAGACTGTACCCCTCTTGCGCATGCATCTGTGGAAACCTGGTCGGGGCGGTGGCGTGGTTTCCTCCGGTCTTTGCTCTTTGCGCACTTTCGCAGTGGCGGCGGGCGGGTCTGGGACTCCAACGATGGCTCCGCCAACCTGGAAACAGCTCGGATCGCAGGGAAGCTGCAGACACTTGCCGGGCAGCGCCAGCGGCTGCTGTATATGGTCCCAGGTATGTACAGTACTAACGAGAGGCAGCGACGAAGGCGGCAGCGAGAGGACGTTGACCAAAAAAGCGAATAGTAAAAATAGAAAAAGGGTCAGCGAGTGTTGGGTTGCGATGATGGGGGAGGGAATTAAGTCTGCTGCTGGACAGGCGACCCAGTACGAGGCGGAGAGGAGAGGGAGGAGAAGACGGAAGACGGCGACCTGTTCAAACACCGGAGCACTGGAGCACTGGAGCAAGCACTAGAGATAGGTGGATGGATGGATCGGCGAGGGAAGACGGCACCCGTGGATCCTCTGATGGGCTGTGGGTGGCTCCCGGCTGCTGCAGAATAGACAAGCCCAGACGGTGCGAGCTAGCGTTTTGAACGACCTGCGGGAAACCCTGCTGTGGGTGGCAGCACTAAAAACGGGCCCCTCCTCAGCTGGAAAACGAGAGGTCGGAAGTTGCGGGCCTTGGTCGACCCCGTCTGGGTCGTCTGGGAGCGGCCTCATTCCCAAAACAAGATGATTCTGCCCACTTATCCGCAGGCGGCTTTTTTTTTATATTTGGTGAAATCTGCCCCTCCTCGGTCGCTTCTTTGGGTACAAAGGTTGGGATTGACTCCCAATCTCATCCGCGTGAGGTACCTTGAGAAGACAAGACCAAGCTTGGACAAGACGGTCAACTGTACCTATGTACATACAAGCATTCCGTCCTGTTCCGTAGACGGATAGCTGTGCGTTCGTCTTGCGCATGCGTACGTACCCAACCCCGTGCAAGCACGCGTCCAGCCTCATCGCCCCATGGCGCAATCCCGAGGAAGGCTGCGCTCAGCGCTGCAACCGGAACTACCTTGCCGAGCAAACACCAACAACAGCACGGACAAAAGCGAGCCATTTTCCCGCCTGCGCTGCTGCATCCAGCTGGGCGGTGAGAGGAGCGCCAAGTTTCCCGTGTCTCGCGCACTTTGGATCCAGATCGGCCTCGTACTCCGGCGTCTGATGACCTGACGGCAGCAGCAGGGAAGCGGCGTCAGTCATACGAAGTATGAATAGCAATTGGGCCCCAAGACATGCTTATAAAAGCATCCTCGAATGGCCGCTGCGCATCCTGTCTGGGTCGTGACGGCATCTCGACGACCAATCCTGTCTTGCTCTTCTGCGTGCTGAAGACTCGCCCCTCACGCAGGGAAGCCGGGCCATCTTGGACCGACCGTGTCGTGGCGCGGCATGGAACAAAATGGTTGGCCAGTTTCAGCGCCCAGCACCAACCATATTCCCACTAGGCACCAATAGGGCAATCTTGACGAAAGCCGCCGATTTGATGAAATGAACGGGTGGCTTGAAACGCCAACAAGGGGCCCAGTCCGGAGACCCGGGGCCTGCCGGTTGAGCGGTTCGATGACTTCATTCCGATTCAAGAACGGTTGCGTCTCTTCGGGGCCCCGCAGATCGCCCGGACTCGTCGCCGGACCACGTTTGCGGGTTTCTGGACCGGAATGCTGTAGCCATCGCCAAGGCGAATAAGGCTAGACGGAGGAAGATTCTGGCTCTTGCTTCCCGCATCAAGGTCAAGACCGCATGCGTCTTCTTCATCTTCCGGTCACCACAGTCTGGGGTGTGCAACCGGACAAGGCTGGTTCTTGGGCCGTCGAGAGCCCCACAGTTTCCATTGTGTCCCGACTCCCCAGTAGGTAACTAACATTAGCACGCCGCTGCCAACTCGAAGATCGGTCCGATCCCATTCTCTAAAAAACCGCGAATCGCCCAGGTTTAACGGTTATCCTTTGGAGTGTGAAGATGTACTGAATAGTTACTTCGTCCCGGTGCGGTTGGAGAGCAAACCGAGAACCATGCTACGGTTCGCCCAGAGCTTCTGGTCTCTTCTTTGGCTTCGCATGCCAGCCGGTTGCTCAATGTCTCAACAGCCAGGAGGAGCGTGCCGAGCCCCGAGAAAGACCACACGACATCCGCAGCATTCCGGTAAGATGGCTGTGAGGGCGGCGTGTCCCGCACTGTTGGTCGGATGATGATACATGCTTACGCCGCTGTGCCCCTCGAAGGCACCGATCGTGGAAATCGAAGATTCTCCAGCGACGAGAAGAGAAGAAGCCCAATATCTAGCCTTCTTTTGCCCACGGAAACCCTCCGTCACACTGACTGGGGCGCTCGCCGGTGGACGTGAATGCAGTGAGTGTACTTGTTGGTCCAGTGTCATGTCTTTTTCGGTGACTCGATCGTTGTCACACGCAGATCGGGATCTCCGGGCGCGGACATTATCTGGGTCGGTCGCACACCGTGAACCTCTCCGATGTCGTGGTGGCTCGGTGGCAAGTTGGTCAAGCCTCGAGAGATCCCCTTGTATCGCCGTCTTGCCTTACGCGTCACAGGCGGCGCCGCGGTCCAAATACCGCGCGTGGCAACCTATACTTGTCTCTTATCATTGGCTGCCATATTTGCGCTGGCTTCAGGTACTGTACTGTGTACGAAGTAGCAGGAGTCCGGATGAAGCGCATGTTTGGTAACACGAGAGCTGAGACACCAGGTTCGGTTGAAATCTGGAAATTCTCGATTTTACCCCGCGCTTCTCGAACAGCCTCAAGTCCGGGCAAGGCCCAGCTTATGAAACGGCAGCAGCATCGACTAATGAATCACAGAATGCAAAACCGATCTGGCGGGGTCGGGTTTGCGCAGGTTGGCAGCGCGTGGCGTCCAGGTCCCGTCTTGATGGATGCAGCGCGCCGACAGCGTAGCCAGGGGTCTGGCTGCTGGCTGGCTGATGTCACTGACGATTGCAATGTCAGGAAAATTCCTGGTAGCTTGCATGGTTGCATGGTTTGACGGGAGGTGGGGAATGAATGCGTATCGGAATCGAACGTGGCCCCACAGCCAAGCGCTTTGGGTCTTGGCACTGCAGCAATTAATAATAAACTGGCAAGTGCCGATACGAGACCCAGGAAAAGGAGGATTCGAACACGATGGAAAACCGGCAAGACGAGAAACACAACCAGCTCTGGACCTAAGGTACCTAGGTTTTTTTCGTATCATGGACGGTATGAAGTTCAGACGAATACAACATCTCCAGAGGAGTGATGTATTCGTACATAGGTTGCATGCGCTTCCAACGATCGGCGCCTGAGGTGGTGGTGGTGGACTTTAACGTTGCCTTCAGTTGCAAGGGTTCCACCCCAGCACCTGGCCAACGTGCCTTGTTGACACATGTGTAACCCTAACCCGTGCTATCTCCAAGTGTGGCAAGAAGACTAAAGTAAAGAAATGAGCAGCCTCCCAGGGATCGGACGGTGTGGCGCTCTTCTTTTAGTTAGTTACCCCTGAATCCGAATTCGGGAACCCAGGCACGAGAACGAGAAACGAGATCCAGACGACCGATGGCGATTTCCACCCGTTTTCTCACGGCCTGTCCCGCCGGTCAGCTTGCCCTCGCCTCGCTGCGCTCCGTTCAGCGTTGAAGCCTCCCGTGATTCCTTCGGTCCCTCGTTCAGCTCTGCCACTCTGCCACTCTGGTTCTTTTCCTCTTTGACTGCTCTGCCGCTCGTTGGCTTTCTGCTTGCGCGTCTCCAGATCAGACGGCTCCTAATCCATCGAAACGTCAGGTCTCGGTTTTGTTTTGTGCACCTGCAGCAGCAAGTGGGAAGTGGAAAGCGGGAAGCGGGACGCGAGGGGGTTCGTCGATCGTCTCTCGATTGCCGTTGCCCTTGAAACCACTGCTAAATTCCACGCCGTCTTGGCCCAATCCAGTTCTTCCCACTTCAGGTTCTTCAGTCAACTTTCTTCCCCCATCGCTCGTGGCAGGAACAAGCTGTGCCGCTGCGCTGCACCGCCGATGCACCCTGCACCGGAATAGACTCACCGAGGTAGCCTGGTCAACACGCCCGTGGACGGCGGACTCGATCGTGGCTCCGTCCTTGGCTTTGCTGGCCACCTACCAGCAGCAAGCGCGAATCATTTTTGGCCGCCCACCTAGCAACTCGCGCCCACCTCTGAGTGGTCCAGTCCGCTCCAGTCCGACCGTCTCCCGAGGGACCTGGATCCCCCCCGCCTAGGTCGTTACCTGCAGCAACACCAGGACAGCAGCCGCCTGCAGGGCCGCCAATACACTCAGAATCCGTCCCGTCGAATACTGTCATTTTCCCAAGCAACCTAGCTTCGTGCACAGTACGTTGTTTTCTCCTCTTGTTGATGCCAGTGGTGTCGGCCGCTTTGTTCTCCGATTTCTCCACGAGGTGATTGGGTTGTCGCTTTTTTTTCTTTCTCCTTTCGCAACAACGCACACATCACCCCCTTGCTCTCCACCGTCGAGTTCGTTCGACGGCGCTTCAGCGGCCGTGTTCCCGAGACCGCCGCTGACAGAACCCCCGGATCGCATTGGGTGAAGTCCCTGCCCAGCCGCGTCATGTCGCGAATCAGCGGATGGTGAACAGGATCGCTAACTCTGCGTGGCTGTTAGGGACCATGTCGCTCCCCGAGAGACCGGGCGTGACGCCCTCGTACGAAGAGCGCCATAGCTACCGACACACACAGTCGCGACAATCACAGTCGCGGCGCCCACAGCGTCCCGCCGATATCGAGGCCGGCGGCTATGCCCCGGTCGGCGGCGGGCAGTCACTCCATCAACGTGGGCCTTCAGCATCCTCTTTCGCCGAGACCATACCGTCTCCTAATCCGGGAATAGAGAGAACTCCGCTGTCGCCCACTTCGCCGCCTGCACACCCGGCCGACTCGCCGTTCCAGCGCAAGAGGAGCCTCGTCCGGCCCGAGCGGAACCGGATAGGCAAAGACCACCCAAACTACCACTACCGGAAGCATGCGGCAAATATGAACATATTGCCGTCCGCGACGGGCAATGATCCCATTGCCGAGGATCTGGAAGGGACTACCGACCTGTCTGGGTCCGGCTCGAGGAACGATGAGGTTCTCTCGGACGCCACGCCACCAAGGAGGGTCCGTTCAACAAGGCACCGTGGTGCTGGTGCCGAGACGGAGAAGCCGAATCGGTCGAGGCGGAGGGCGTCCACCGGCGCGAAGCACAGCAAGATCACCAAAGAGTCAAAACGCCAGCGGCAGCAGGCCGAGCAGTTACGGCCACCCAGTTTCTGGAACATCTACTGCGCAATAGTGACATTTTGGTGTCCGGGCTTCGTCCTCAAGTGCGTTGGCTTGCCTTCCAAGGCCCAGCAGAGAGCATGGAGGGAAAAGATGGGTCTGATCAGCATCATCCTCTTGATCATGACCTTTGTCGGCTTCCTCACATTCGGTTTTACGCAAATCGTCTGCGGCTCGCCCCCGTTGCGACTACGCGTCAACGAGGTTGGATCCAGCTACATGATCTTCCACGGATCCGCCTACAACCTTGAGGGATCCTCCCATCCTGTCGCCGAAGGCATCCCCCTGCGTGAGGACAACACCGGTGCGAACGTGCTCTACGACCTCCCAATAAAGTACGGCGGCCAGGACGGAAGTTTCCTGTTCCAGAACGTCAACGGCAAGTGTAAGGGGCTCATCAAAGGGGCTCCGGACTCCGATGTCCCGACGGACGCGAGCGGCGATTTGGCCTGGTACTTCCCCTGCACAACCTTCAACCAGGACGGATCCTCGCGCCCGAACCTGACAATCCCATACTATCTCGGATATGGCTGCCACACCAGCGCCCCCGCCAGGGACACGTTTTACCTGTCTCTCAGCGGCGCCGCTGATGTTTACTTCACGTGGGATGACATCAGGAACAGCTCCCGCAACCTGGTCGTCTACTCTGGGAACGTCCTCGACCTCGACATCCTGAATTGGTTCAACCAGACGCAGGTTACCTATCCCAAGCGCTTCGTGGAGCTAAGAGACCGGAACTCACCTGCAAACAAGGCCATTCGCGGACGCGATATCACGCGCGCTTTCCAGTCTTCGGGCGACAAGCAGTATGCCGAGTGCTTCGAGGAGATCATCAAGGTTGGGACCGTCGACACAGACACTGTTGGGTGCATCGCATCCCAGGTGGTCCTGTATTGCTCACTCGCCTTGATTCTCTCCGTGGTAACTGCGAGGTTCGTGCTCGCCATCATCTTCCAATGGTTCATCAGCAAGACCTACGCTGCGACCAAAACCTCTCAGACATCAGACCCGCGGAAGCGCAACAAACAGATTGAGGACTGGACAGAGGACATTTACCGGGCGCCCCCGCGCATGACAGGCGACATTGGGAGCAGCGTCAACGGCTCCTCCGATCGACAGAGCAAACGCAGCAGCACCTTCTTGCCCACAACCTCCCGTTTCTCCGCTGTCTACGGCGCCGACCGGGGCAGCCGCAGGTCGGGGGTACCTACCACCATGGCAGGCCAGACTGCTGCCGGCCAGCTCCTCAACCCCAACCCCATGTATCGACAGGGCAACGACAGCCGGTCGAGCTTTCTCAAGTCTGATCCGTACCCAACAAGCAACAGCCCCACAGACGGCCCGGGACCCGCGGGCTTCATCCACGAAGCCGTGGTTCCCCAGCCCCCCTCGGACTGGGTGCCCTTCGGCTTCCCCCTGGCCCATGCGATCTGCTTGGTGACTGCCTACTCGGAAGGTGAACTAGGCATCCGGACGACCCTGAACTCGATCGCCATGACGGATTATCCCAACAGCCACAAGGTGATCCTTGTCATCTGCGACGGCATCATCAAGGGCAAGGGAGAAGCACTGTCAACGCCGGATATTGTTCTAAGCATGTTGAAGGACCACAGCACGCCTCCCGAGGCAGTCGAAGCGTTCTCATACGTGGCCGTCGCGAGTGGTTCGAAGCGGCACAATATGGCCCAGGTCTACTCGGGCTTCTACGACTACGGCGCCAAGTCGGCCATTCCCCTGGAGAAGCAGCAGCGGGTTCCCATGATGGTGGTGGTGAAGTGCGGTACTCCGGATGAAGCGACCAAGTCCAAGCCCGGAAACCGTGGCAAGCGTGACAGTCAGATCATCCTGATGTCCTTCCTCCAGAAGGTCATGTTCGATGAGCGGATGACGGAGCTCGAGTACGAGATGTTTAACGGCATGTGGAAGGTTACGGGTATCTCGCCCGACTTCTACGAAATTGTGCTCATGGTAGACGCCGATACCAACGTTTACCCCGACAGTCTGACGCACATGATTTCCGCCATGGTCAAAGATCCCGAGATCATGGGCTTGTGCGGCGAGACCAAGATCGCAAACAAGCGAGCCAGCTGGGTGTCCGCCATCCAGGTCTTCGAGTACTTCATCTCCCATCACCTCGCCAAGTCGTTCGAATCGGTTTTCGGTGGTGTCACCTGTCTTCCCGGGTGCTTCTGCATGTACCGCATCAAGGCGCCCAAGGGCGCTCAGAACTACTGGGTCCCCATCTTGGCCAACCCGGATGTGGTCGAGCACTACTCGGAGAACGTGGTTGACACACTGCACAAGAAGAATCTGTTGCTACTTGGTGAGGATCGCTATCTGTCCACTCTCATGTTGCGGACCTTCCCCAAGCGCAAGCAGGTCTTTGTGCCCCAGGCTGTGTGCAAGACGACCGTTCCGGACGAGTTTATGGTGCTGCTCTCGCAACGCCGTCGGTGGATCAACTCGACCGTCCACAACCTGATGGAGCTTGTCCTCGTCAGAGATCTGTGCGGCACTTTCTGCTTCAGCATGCAGTTCATTGTCTTCATTGAGCTTATCGGCACACTTGTCTTGCCCGCTGCCATCGCCTTTACATTTTATGTTGGTAAGTTTAGCAGCCCCTCACCCCCCCCCCTCCTTCCCTTGGCCGTGATAGAAACCAAAAAGAAAAAAACTGACTTTTTTCCGCGTTAGTTATCATTTCCATCATCCACTCGCCCCCGCAGATCATCCCACTCGTCTTGCTCGGCCTGATTCTCGGTCTGCCGGCTATCCTGATCGTTCTGACTGCGCACAGCTGGTCATACGTGGCGTGGATGTTGATCTACCTTGTCTCGCTGCCCGTGTGGAACTTTATCCTCCCGACGTACGCCTTCTGGAAGTTTGACGACTTCTCGTGGGGCGACACGAGAAAGACGGCGGGCGAGAAGACCAAGAAGGCGGGCATCGAGTACGAGGGCGAGTTCGACAGCAGCAAGATCACCATGAAGCGGTGGGCCGAGTTTGAGCGCGACCGCCGGGCCCGGAACAGCTACTGGGGTTCGACGGAGAACGTGACGGGCGGGAGCCAGCCGCAGGGCCACGGCCCGTACGACGGCGGCTACTACTCGGATGCGTGATTCGATCGAGCGAG
The DNA here is from genome assembly GCA_033296705.1 of Chaetomidium leptoderma. Taxonomy (NCBI): domain Eukaryota; kingdom Fungi; phylum Ascomycota; class Sordariomycetes; order Sordariales; family Chaetomiaceae; genus Chaetomidium; species Chaetomidium leptoderma. The sequence continues at coordinate 102,553 of MU856907.1, read as the reverse complement.
CGCGTTTTTGTTGGACGGGTTTTGTTGAGCGATTTATCCGGTACATAGACCGTTTTCATGGCTAGCGTGGCTTCTTCTGTTTTCTTTTCCTTCTGTCTCTTTTTTTTTTTTGGCCCTCTGCGGCGGCCTGTTTATTTTGGTCAGCGGCCACGCGGCTCTCCCTTGTTTTTCGACCTCCTGACGAAGGACGTTGGTAGTTGTTGGATGTTTTTGGTTTCCTTTCTGCAAAAAAACTCGAGAGAGATTCGTGCCTGTCTTTGTTTCTCTCTTGGTCCTGCTTCACGCATGTTTTTATCAGAGTTTAGAAAGGGATGCAAGGGGCATCCGGATGGCGCACGTTTGGCTCTTCTAGACGCCTTGGTTTCTTTTATGACGAGAAGGTTGCCCGTTAGTATATAGCTGCATGAAGGCCCGTAGTACGTTGTTAATAATTCAATATTAGTCGAATTTTGCGCGAGCGTTGGGAGACGTGTTATCACCGTAGGTTTGGCTTTTAGGGGAAAGGGAACGGCCCCCAACAAGAGACGGAGACGGAGGACCGTCCTCCCAGTCATCATTCAGCCCCCATGTATGAATGAGTACTGAAGTATGGAGGCGGGGTCCTTCCTCGTGTCACCTGGTTCTCGATCTGGGTCTGCTGATGTGATGTGCGTGTGCATTTGCACGTGTTGCTTGGGTTCGAGTCCCGACTTTCTCGATGGCGCTTTACATACATAACAGGTAGGCGATCGGATCTTGCATGCTTCTTTTTCTAGTCTTTTCAACCCAAATGTGTCACCTACGTGCGTCAACCCCTTTGCTCTGATGGGACCGGCACTCGTCGGATTTGTGGAGTGGGATGCAAGCCTGCCTTGACAATACCACCATATTTCTCTTTTTGGGAAGTCATGTACGGAAGACATACAGATTGCATATGTATGGACGGGGCACCCATCTGCGGGGGGGGGCCGCTGGCGGTTGTGTGTGTCGACGTCGACTCGTTAGTTCCAGAGCTGCTCGGTAACAAGTTCACTCTTTGGACCTGGCCGGCCCGTGAAGTCATGAGCTGAGTGGCGGAAGCAAGGCCCGAGAACGCCACAAACCCCTTGACCGGGCACGCCACCATCACAAAGACGGGCAGGGTGGGCGGGCAAAGATTTCCTGATCGGGTCGCTTGCGGCAGCCGGTGAGGACGAAGGGGTAAGCCTCCAAGCAGCCACCACCTGGAGCTTGCTGCATGCAAGCCTGAAGACATTTTGGCTAGGGGGGGTGTCTCTTGGGGAAAGTGAGGGATCGCATTCACAACAATGACAACCTACAACTGCCCGCACGTTGGGATTGATGAAGCCGTCCGTGTCTGTCTCATCAGGAGGCCCAAGGGAGGAAACGGGTGGCAGCAGAACACTCACACACACACACCGCTACGGACCTTGGAGCGGGGACCTGCCGCTCTGCCGCATTGCCGCCCTGCCATGCTGGCCATGTGAGCGATCATGTGTCCAAAAAGTGCAGTTAGTTACAAGGAAAGAAGAAGGGAAACCGCCCAGCCCTGCCCGTGCCCCTCGGGATGCAGAGCGACGAGTTCGGGAGAGGTTGGGTGGTTGGCTGCAGAGGGTGTGTGTCTGGCTAATAAGTTCCCTACGTATTCATCCACTCACACCACCACCCCCTCTCCCTTGCTGATGAAGCCCCCAAATCGGCACCCCGCATGCAGCTTTTGATCCTCGAGACTCGACCAAGCCGCGTCGAGGATGGGTGGCGTGCCCCATTGTGTGCAGGAGGCTGCGGCGAAATGTCATCAACAGGTGGATGAAGTCGAGTTTCTAGTTCAAGGTTTTCAGGAAAAGGCCGGCAAAGGTCGGGGATTAATAATAAACTTAAATGTTGAAGGCTGGAGGTGCTTCCTTTCCTTTTCGGTACAGTGCAGTCCCCACTCCTGACAGGCATCACTGGCGAGTGACTGGCGCTGGAGCGCTGGCACCTTCTCAGTTCACGACCGGCTGCCGCCCGTCCCATCAGTGTTAGTCAGTTACCCCAGCCCGGAACCCCCACCCCACCGAGCCCACCCACTGCCCCGATTCGCCATTCGTCACCTCGACCGCATCTGGGGCGAGGGCGCAAGACTCCCTCGGCTTGTTGAGCTGAGCTTGAACTCGGTCTCTCAAAGGTATTCCGTACAGACCGGTTCCCTTTGTTCCTTTCCAAGACAAGTCCTCGATTGCGCATCACTGGTGAGGGTTGTTTCTGTGTCTTGAAACTGCAAAAGTCGGGCTTTTTGTTTCACGCCGGACTCTGGAAGGTGACATTCGAACCCCCCACTGCCCACTGCCCACAGCTGCCCACAGCGGTGGACTCCGTCATCACTGGTGAGGCGTGCATCGCCCCTCGGCTTGTCTCCAGCAAGTTGCAAGTTGGGCTTCACTGCCCAATTCACTAGCCTCTGCCGCTGCACCTGGACCCGCCCAGGGCTCCCGGCCGATCAGGAAGCGACAAAAAGGCGAAGGAGGCTTGGGGAGCGAGCCTGAGAGGTTGAACGCAAGAGAAGAGGGCAGTGATCTTCTTCCACTCCCTCCGCCGGACCGATGCCGCCCACTGGACTGGCTGCCACCCATCGCATCGCGCACTAAGGAAAGCCATTCCCCGCTGGCCATCATGCCGGCCACAGCACCTCTACCGACGGCATCTCTTTCGCAGGGCCTGCCCCGCCGACTCGGCTCTCTCAGCAGCACAGCCTTGGCCTCCATCGCACAGGCAGCCCCAGCTCACGACGGCGATGGCGGCGAGGAGAGCGAAGTGATGGTGTATACTCTTGACGACGCGGACGACGAGGATCACGGACTTCTAGGCGAACTTGAGTACGACGAAGAAGAGGAGGAGGAGGAGGACGACGACGACGACAACGACAACAACGACGAGAGCCTCCACTACGCCGAGCACCACAGCTGTCCAATCCACCACCAACAATTCTTACTCCATCAGTCGCCTTACTATCAAGACATGGACGCTTACCTCTCCGACGGGCTGGACACGTCGGATGACGCCGGCGCACCCCTCGTGGATTACGTGGTTTCCCATTTACTAACCGATGACGTGGATATGGACGGTCCTGCAGACCCGGACGGCGACGCTGACTTCTCATGGACCGAGGACGACGGCAGCAATCCAGAGTCTATCATCAGTCCCGACGCAGACATGGCCGCCGACGCTCAGGCGGCAGCCATGGAGGCCCATACGCTGGCGGCAGCCTTTGCGAGCATGGCGCCGCCTGTCACCACTGACCTTTTCGGCCACTTTGGCCCGGGAACAGCCTGGGCTCACCCATTCTCTTTCTCGAACCCGAACCCTGCCACAATCGGACCGTCCAACTACGCTCTGTGTGATTTCCTTCACCACTGGGCACGCCAAAGCCGCATCCTACAGGGCATGGCTCGAGGTAGCTGTCCCTGGCCGTCCAGGGTAAACTTGCTCGAGCTATCCGCGCTTACATCGGTCGATTATAAAGAGCTCGAGGGAGACCAGTGCGATTTCCAGGGAGTCGACTGGGAGGACATAGGGGTCACAAGGAGCGACGCCAGAGAGCGCCGGCTACTGACATACACCAACTACGTGAACATACCGGGGTCAGACAGGTGGACGGTGAGCCCCATCCATGCCCAGTTCCTTGATTTCATACTCACCCATGCCGTAGCCGAACCTCCCCGACGTTGCCCTTCCACGCAGCGAGAGCTTTTTTCGGGTTCGACGCATGGACATCAGGCAAGACATCCACTTGTCGCATTTCCAACTGCGCAACGTGTTCGCAAGCACCTCGCGTTCGCGCGTCTTCTACCCCGCCATCGGCGCTGTCCAGCAGTTCAACCCAATGTCCGGCCATGACCGCGCCGTCATGAATCTCAGCGATGCGGCCCATTCGCAAGTATCGACCTTGGCGGCTGATCACGGAGTTCTGGTAGCAGGCAGTTTTGGCGGTGAATACATTATTCGCCACCTAGACTCGGGCGAACCGGAAAACACGGCCAGCCATGAGGGCGCTATCACCAGCAGCGCGAGTGGCATCACGAATCATGTTGCTGTCCATCAGGCTCGGACATCCTCGACGCCCCTGGCGGCCTTCGCGTCCAACGACAACTGCTTCCGCGTCTTGGACATCAACACCGAGACTTGGCTGTCTCAGGAGACGCACGACTTCGCCCCGAACTGCACGGCCCTGTCACCCGACGGGCGCTTGCGCGTCATGGTGGGCGACAGCCTCGACGTGGTCATCACGACGGCCGAGTCGAAGCTCTCCAACGGAGAGCCCGACATCCTGCAGAGGTTGTCGGGCCATCGTGATTACGGCTTTGCCTGCGACTGGGCCGACGACGGCTGGACCATCGCCACGGCTTTCCAGGACAAGACGGTCAAGATATGGGATGCTCGCCGGCTCACTGACACGGCGGGCAATGCCACGTCTGTCTGCACCATACGCAGCGAGATGGCCGGTGTGCGAAGCATGCGCTTCTCGCCCATCGGCAGTGGGAAGCGTGTCCTCGTCACCGCCGAAGAGGCCGATTTTGTCAACATCATCGATGCCCAGACCTTCCGTTCCAAGCAGACGTTTGACATTTTTGGCGAGCTCGGAGGCATCTCGTTCACAAATGGCGGCCAGGATCTCATGGTCTTGTGCTGCGACCGCACGCGCGGAGGCGTCTTGCAGCTCGAGCGGTGCGCGCAAGGGGAGGAGGAATTCAGGTGGAGCTCGGATGAGGAGGAGTTGGGTTACGGTGATCAGCATGATCGCCGCAAGGGCTCAACTTATGACTGGCCGCGGTCTAGTTTCACCGAGGAGAAGCGTGTCAGCGAGAGCGCATCGCGCAGGCGCAGGAAGACGGCCGCTCATGTCGAGTTGGAGCCATTTTGAATAGGAGGACAATCATCAATGGCCAAGATGGAGGAGAACAACAACACACCCAGCGGCGCCCGTACAGGGTGTGTCGACACACTCACTCAGGGCGAGAGGACGGCGCGAAGAGAACCGATGCCGAGCTGATTTTTAACGCATCTAAATTGCTACGGCCTCCCCCCCCCCATATAATGACCGTGCTGGTCGCGTCCGTGAGGATGCAAGGATAAGACATCCATCCAGGGCCCCCCGTGCCGGAGCCGCTGCCGAGACGTAATGCCCTCCGAGGCTCGAAGGCACGCAAGAAGGGAGACTTGACAAGGAAAGGAGGAGGGAGAGGGTTGATCGAGAAAGAGTAACACATACAACTCCCCGGGGCCGATTTACATGGGCGCGAGAGATTTGAGATGGTGACAGGTGCAACTTGTTGGTGGGCCGGCATTGTTGGATTCCGCCAGATTCCTCCATAACTTGTCACAGCCTAGGAACCGGGTGTTACCTACCACTCGTTAAAGGAGGGAGGGCTAGAGACGTGGGGTAGGGGCCAAGTCAGGTCAAAGTCAGAGCAACAACGTTTTATAAGGGGGGTGGATAATACGCTAGGATTTGAGGGACTATGGATGGAGCATTTACGTTTTATGTTTGGGCGCATGTGGTCGGCCATTTTATAGCATTCTACTCTATATACGAAATACTGCCATTTTCTCAACTAAGATTCCCCAGGTTATGTTCTGGTTTCTCCTGTGTGTCAAATCTGGCTGGATATAACCAAGGCATGAGGGCGGCTATGTCCTTTGAGATTCAAGTCACTCTGGGATTTTCGTAACAGTTGTTGTGGTGTGTAACCAAAGCACGCTATGTGGTTTGACAACGTGGTAACCCAGAGCATGGCCTGGTGAGAGATGGAGGTGGTGGTTGGTGACATGGAACCCGGGGCTGGTGATGCGTGTTACAATTCCCTCCCTTTTGGCGGGAGGGGGACAGAATAGGTTCTCCCGCCCTTCTCGAAGAAACGGATTTTGATCGTCTGATCGTCTGATCGTCGCCCGATTCCACATGGCTGTGTTACGTAGGACAGATCTGCAGTTACCCGTTCTGTTGATCAGTGGAATCATGAATGCCTGGCCGGTCGTCTCTTGGGCAACACCAGGGAGAGATTTATGAATAACAGGGAGATCGACATGGTATTGTAGTAAATAGGTTTACGGAATAGTTAAAAGGTCCATCGCTCCAGTCCAGCCAGCATCATGGTTCACTTCCTCGAGTTCAGTGCTGACACACCTTTCGCTTGACCCTTCATGAGCTGCCTTTCGCCCCTCGACTGTCACATACGACCATAGGCGGTAGAGAACTCGGGATCCCGTCCGCTCTCCCCTAGATAAACTACCGACCGCTAGACTAGTAGTTGGGTCGGTGACGACCAGCGAATCCCTGGTGTTGTATGTTCTTTTTGGCTTTCTTTTGCTTGCAATTGGTGGCGGCATCGTTGGGGTGGGGTTTTTCGTCACTCTTATCTATGAGAACATTTACTAAGTACGCTCTCTCGAGGCTCTCGGGGGACGTGCAAGGAAAATGAATACTACCTAGGTAGGTAACTCTCCTGTGGGTACTGTGCTGTACAACGCAGCAAGGACCCTTTTAGAATTGGGCTTCGACTTGTGGTTTGTGTCACGTCGTGAGCGTGATGGAGACACACCGTCGTACAGGTTACACATACATAACACGAGCTGAGATGTAGTTTCCATGACACGACAACGACAGGATAGGATCACAAAAAGAGGACTGTCTGTTTCCAAGACTACCGAAACTTAAAACACTAAGGTTTAGATAAATTACAACATTATGAATGGAAGCGTAGTGAAACCCGGTCAAATCAATCATGGCCAACGTCATAAACTCCGCGCCAGACAACAAGACAACACCGTTCACACTTCCTTCGCGTCGTCAGACCCGCACCATAAGGGGACTGTTTTGTGTGCCAACTGGCAGCGGCTTCTCATTGCTCTCGGCCATAAGTGTGTACACGTTCTTTGACAAATCCAACATTGGGGGGTGAGGGATGGAGGGATATATACACGCTTAGATCAGGAGGGGTAGGGGCGGGGGTTGAGAGAGAGTAGCTGACAGCTGAACATGTTTTATATATTCAAGAAACTCGGGCAGACGAGCTGGTCATGGGTAAGGTAGGTAGTACATAACGCCACTTTGGACCACGATCGGCTTCGGGAGCAAGCTTAGACGCCAAAGACGGTGCCACAGCCCCAGTGCTGCTCGCAGTTGCAGTCACCGGGCTGCTTCCAGGGGTCGTCGCGGAAGGAGAAGAAGACAACCTTGCTTCCGAGCTCCGTCTTGATGGCCTCGATGGCGGTGTGCTGCTCGGTCTTACCGGCGCAGGCGACGCCGTTGCACTTGCCCGACTTGGGCCAGCCGGTCTCCATGATGTAGCCGGGCTTGCCGCAGACCTTCTCGACAATGGCGAGCTGGCCGGCGACGAACTTGCCGGCGTCAGAGGGCTGGGTGGCCGAGTTGAAGTAGGCGTGCGAGTTGGCGGCGACCACGTCGATGACCTCGCAGATGGACGACATGTCGTTGTCAGTCCAGGCACCGACGATATCGGTGGTGGTGAAGGGGCCGGTGTAGCCAACCGAGGCGAGCTCGGTCTTGGTCCGGGTGATGAGGCTGGTGAGCTCGCTCACGGTGCAGAAGCCGTTGAACAGGGCCTCGTTGGCGACGACGCAGAGGTCGACGAGATCCCACTGGCTCCACTCCTTGAGGGCCGAGATCTGGTTGGCAACGTCGGGGTGGGTGTTGTCGCAGCCGACCTTGCCAATGAAGATGCCGATGATCATGCGCAGGCCGTGCTTGCGGGCAGCGGCACCGACGTTGGGGAGAGTGTCGCAGTCGGTCGAGTAGACACGCAGGGTGGTGAAGCCAGCCTGGGCAATGACGGCAACATCGTCCATGACCTCGTTGGCGGACTTGCAGTCACCAGCGGGAGTGAACGGGGTGTAGGTCATGGCCCACAGCTTGCCGCCGCCAAGGGAAGGAGGCGGGGTCGAAACCTCGGACGACTGAGCCGGAGGGGGCACCTCGGACGACTGGGCCGGAGGGGGCAGCTCCTGGGTAGAGCTGGGGACGGGAGTCGGAGCCGGGACCTCCTCGGACGAGGTGAAGGGGCAGTAGACCACCACGTTGGTCTCGGTGATGGTGGTGACAACGGCAGGGGCGGTGTAGGTGCCAGGGCAGTAGGTAGTCACGACGGGGACGACAACGGTGGTCACGCTGGGCACCACGGTGGTGATCGGGGCAATGGTGTAGGTGCCGGCCGAGGGGCAGACGAAGGTGGTGGTCTTGATGACGCTGGTGACGACGCCATTGTGGGTCTCGGTGGTGGCCACGGGGCAGACAACCGTGGTGGCCGTCTCAACAACGGTGGTGACACCGCCGAGGGTGTGGGTGCCTTCGGGGACCTCGGTGGTGGTGGCGCCGCAGACGGTCGTGGTCTCGGTCACGACGACCGTGGTCGCGGGGAAGGTGTAGGTGCCGGGGGTCGGGCAGGTCTGGGGAATCGGGGTCGGGACCGTGATGGGGCCGGTGGTTGTGGGCTCGGGGGTGGGCTCGGGGGCAACCGAGGTGGTCTTGGGAGGAGGGGGGACGACTGCGAGTTTGTTGTTAGCATCTGGTCCTCTTGGCTGTCCCTCCATGTCCCTCGTCACAGTCACACGTACTGGTCATTTCACCGGTGATGGTGGAGTAGATGGTGGTGCAGCCGGGGGTGCACACATCGTCCGTGTTCTCGAGGCCCTTCTTCTCAAACAGCGCGTGTGCGTGACGGTGGCCGTGGTTCCGAGCCGCGCTCACGCCGCTGGCGAGCATCGCCGCAGCGGCGGCCATAACTGAAGCCTTCATCTTTGAATTATGTCGATCCGACTAGGCCCGATGGCAACAGAGTCGAGTCTTTTCGAGTTTTTTCTTGGTGCCCTGGGAAACGAGTGCCCGCTAAAGGAGTGAAGCGGTGGTCTGGAAGGAAAAGTAACGAACGACGAAAGCGCGCTTGATGCTTTCGCTGCTGACTATATCAACATGGACAGTCCGGGGAAGGGGGGGGAAACAGAAAAACCGGTCGAAACGGGGGGAGCGCGGTAATTAGTACCAATGCAGTCGCCGGGGGGGACGCCGCTTGGCGCCCTGAGCGATGCGCCCTCAGGACTGCCAGGGTCTGCCGAATCAGACGGTGGACCATCGACAACGCTGGCGGCGGTGTGCCGGGGTTGCTCGGTGGTGGGCCCCTCGAGCCCCCTTGGGCTCGGATGTGGAGTGCTCATTAACAGGGTCACTCCGGACACCACCACACATCCGCCCCAACGAGGGCGGCACCTCTGGGCACCAAGCCAGGGCGGGATTGCCTCTGCAGGGGAGCGGTTGCAGTTTGCAATGGATACGAACTCATCTGTGCAGTCCCATCCTATCCTCTCATCTCATGAATCATGCAGAACACCATGGCGCTGTTTGACGTGTCAACGTCTGTTGTTTTGTTTTCTGCAAACCCAGGCTTCTTTTTTCTGCATTGGCTTCAGGTTAGTTCCCGGCTTGCATCTCCAGAGATCAAAGCGCCCTGCGCTAGCGTCATCTCAAGATTGATGAAATTGACAGTCCTGGACGAGATGTGTGTGGCACTGTTGGCAAATTGGGGATGGGACGCGGCCGTGATCGAGGAAAAGGAGGTTGCAGTCTCAATCGATGCCCTTGCCACTCATTACACACAGTGTCCCCCGATTCGACAGCTAGCGCAGGTGGTCAGAAACGGCAAAAGAAAGCCAGCACGGTGAGTGGCTGCTGCGCCGGTGTGGGAAATGAAATAAGCGATATTAGCTAAAATTGTCGGCTCTTTGGGAGCCACCACCACCACACCGCGTCATCCCAACCTCGCAGTGCCCAGGCGCCCGTTTTGTTTCAGGAGGCCGTTCTTCTCGAATTACCTCCTTTCGACTAACCATGTAATTACTCTGTAGAGGGCAGAAATATAGTTTGATGTGTTGATTATCTATTTGCCCATTATCTAGAGAAAAACTCGAGCAAGGTCAATTGAGCAATTCAGGGTTGCCTAGCCGAGGTCATCTCGCCGAGCATGCCGGGGTGCAGCGAAGGAGCACAGGAGGGCAGCCATCAGAAAACGGGACGGGTGTGGTGGGGTCCTCGTACCTGCATTTCGCGGCGCGCCAAGGCCCAGGCACCGTGCAACGTTGGACGACCCAGAAAAAAGGAAACCCAGCCTTCCAGACCACACAACCCCGGTTGGGGCAAAGCAGAAGAAGGCTTGGGAGAAACGGAGCTCACGGAGCTCTGCAATCTGCACCGGGAAATGTCTGCCTTTTCCCACACCCAACGCTAAACGCTGATCTTCATCCGAGCTAGCGGCGGCACCTCCTCACGTCCCAGTTCTTCATGCACCGCACCGCACCGATCGAGTGGCGAATCGAAACGTGCGCCGATCAGAGAGATTCGAGCTCCTCTCGGCCCCTTTCCTGGATACGACCGTCCCACGGAAGTGCAACTGTGGGGCGATAGCCAACTCCCACCAGGAGGTCCAGGCCCAGCAAGGATCGCACGGAGCACGGCAAAAGGGGGAGGGATGAACGGTTGGGTTGGATGGATGCTCTCGGAAGGTTTTGGCGGTTGGAGAGCGCGAGTCTCGAGTCCAACAGCTGGTGGGGGTTAGGGTTGACACTTTTCTTCAACAAGCTCATTCGATCAATCCACATCACCTGACGTCGCGTTTCAGCGTGTCAGCGAAAATCTCGCTGCAGCGCGCATCCACTCAGAATTTTCAGGACCCCCCTGGTCCCGCGTGTCTGCACAACCGCCAGTGACTCCAGTGAGTGCCACCCGCATCTCAAGATGATGCGACGCAGCAGCCAGAACTATGTCTGCTGGAGGTGTCTCTCGCCCAGGCCAGCAGAGCGTGCGCGGCTGCCACGGCGCACGTTTCCGGCAGCGAGTGCAGCATTTTCGGCATTAGCAACAGCCTCCGGAACAAGGTCCCGATCACCGCTGCTGTGCCGGGCCCTCGCGCGCCGTGACCGACCGCAGCTCCGATCCGTGTCCACCCAGTCCTCCGAGTCCCCGGCATCCGGCACCGCGTCCGACTCGGCCACCGACCCGGCATTCGACGAGTCGTACCCAGAGAAACGCCAAGCCTCCATCCGCGACCGCCTCAGGATATGGGAGACCGAAAACCCGGCCCCATCCCACTCGGTCCCCAGCGATGAGCCTGCCGACGGCGGCGTCGGCAACACCCTAATAAAGAGTCGGGGCGAGTACGGCTTCAAGGTGGATGTTGCCACCCAGGATGACGACGCTACACACCCGCACTTCGACGGCGTCGACGTGGCCGACCTCGGCCAGAGCGGCGCCGTGCTGCAGGCCGGAGACCTCGTCGAGGTCAGCTCGAGCTCGTGGGGGCTCCGTCTCCTGGCCGTCTGCCTAGGCAACTTCAACGGCCATCTCCATTTCTATACCAGCACGGGCAAGTGGTTCACAAGCCGTACCGTCCGCTCGGGCTTCGTTGTCAAGAACTTTGTCGATGACCCGGCCGAGCTGCAGGCCGTCGTTGAGGCCATCCCCTCCCTCTCGCCGTCGACCGCCGTGCTCAACAGACTCCAGGACCTCAACGTCGGTCCTTCACGCGACCTTGCCGCCTCCTTGATCCGCAAGATATACACTTTCCAGTCCGCTTCCCGCCACATACACCAGACCTATGTCGAGAGACTCGGCCACGCCCACGCCCAGCTGGGGAACGAGGAGAAGATGCTTAACCTGCGCGAAATCGCCGACGCCCTGCTCCCTACGAGCCTCAAGCGAAACAAGGGAGCGTTCCCCCCCGAGGCCCTGTACGCCGTCTACTCCGTTATTGAGGCAGATGACGTCGCCTTCCGCGCTCTCGACCGAGGGGCCCGTCATCACGAGTCCTACATCTTTGCCCTCCACTCTGCTGAAGTTCGGGAAAATGTCGTCCAAGTTGAGCAGATGGTCCGTGACCACTACGAGCTTGCCAGTGGCCAGACCAAGTCGAGTCGGCGGAACCCACCATCGGCTCCCGCCGCTGTCGACGGCTTTCTAGAACAGGCGCGCGACCTCATTGACCAGGTTCGGAAGGAGCGGGAGTGGTCACCGCATGGAATGATTGGGCCGTTCAAAAAGGCCGGTGCCGAATCCTCCAAGCTGGAAATCCCCGCGTGGTCTGAGACGAGTCTCGCCATTATCAAGTTTATGCAGCATTGGGCCGCATCGGACGGGTTTCGCTCGGGCTCGCGTTGCCATTGGATTGGCGCCTCCATCTTGCGGCTTGTCCGCCGCTACGACGAGGCCTTGCTCGACAGCACTACCGGCTGGACCTTCTTGCAGGAGATAGGTTGGATCCAACCATGGGACGTCAGTTCTCGTCATGCTCTGCGCCTCCCGGAGCAACAGCTCAACCGGCACCCCGGTATTCTGCCACCTCCGGAGGCGCCTGCTGCCGCGGTGGCAGCTGAGCTCGGCCCAGATCAGCTCGCCGATCTCCGCCAGGATTTCGCTCGCTCGACTGTTTACTGCATAGACTCGGCCGACACCCTCGACGTCGACGATGGAGTCTCTCTTGAACCCGTGGGCAACGGGGAATACTGGGTTCACATCCACGTTGCTGACCCGGCCTCCCGGATCACGCCCGAAAATCAGCTGGCTACGAACGCAGCCCTGCGAGCGCAAACCAACTATCTGGCTGGCTACTACCAACGCATGTTGGACCGCGACGATGTGCGGGATACCTTTTCACTGGGCCCCAACCAGCCTACCCTCACCTTCAGTGCTCGGGTCGACGAGACGGGCCGTCTGCTTGACAGCAAGGTGACTCCCGGGATCCTTCGGGATGTCGTCTACCTCACCCCGGAGGACGTGTCCGCCGTTGTAGGCGACGCTGCCTCGTCAGACGTGCCGCCCGCTGTCCTCGAAGTGGGAACGCGCCCGGCGAAAAACACACCTCCCGTGAGGAAAATGACGACGCCCAACGGGTTATCAAGAGCGCAAAGAAGTGAACTCGAGACACTGTCGAAGCTTGCTAACGCTCTCCATCGTGCCCGTCTCGACAATGGTGCTATTCCCGCGTATCTGCCTCGGCCCAAAGCCACAGTCTCAGTAGAAGGCGTTGCTCCGGGGGCAACCAGTGACGGCTCGGCTTTCTATCGTGGGGACCCGCACATCCGCGTCGCATACGAAGGCCAGGGCAGCGCGCTCGTCAGCAGCCTGATGCAGCTGGCGGGCGAAGTCGGCGCGCGGTGGTGCTACGAGCGGGACATACCCATCCCCTACCGCGTGCAGCTTTATGCCGGCAAGAACTCGAACGCCTTGCGCGCATTCAACCGCGATGTCCTCTACCCCCAGCTTGTCGCTGGCAAGAAGCCGTCGAGCGAAGACTGGCACACCCTACGCGCCCTCGTGGGCGGTTTCGACGTCTCGACCACCCCGGGCTCCAACTTGGCCATGGGCTTGGACCTCTACACCAAAGTGACATCCCCGCTTCGCCGCTACCCCGACTTGATCGTCCACTGGCAGATCGAGGCCGCTCTCCGAGAGGAGCACCGCCGCGGCCAGTCTCTCGCTGTCCGAAAGTTCCCCCGCGCTGGCACCAATAATACCGAGTCAAGCCCACCGCCACCGCCACCGGCCAAGCGCGAAGTCGCAAAGGGAACCACCCTCAGCTTTCTCCCCTTTTCCAAGAAGAAGCTCGACAACAGCGTGCTCCCCCGCCTGCGCGTCCGCGAGCGCCACTCCAGGCTGCTCGACAACGTCGAGGGCAACAGCCAGTGGATCCTGCAGGCGCTGGTGCGCGCATGGCGCTTCGGAGAGGAGGGGGGCTCGTCCGCCTCCTCCCAGCTGCCCAAGACGTTCCGGTTTACCGTCTCGGACGTTGTCGGCCGGCGGTTTGTCAAGGGCCAGCTCGACTGGTTTGACCGGCCGGCGCACGTCGAGCTCGAGGACATGAATGGCGTCGCGCGGATCGGGGAGGTCAAGACGGGTGATGTCTTTGAGGCGGAGCTGGCGAATGTGAATGTGCATACCAATAGGATTTATATGAAGCTTTTGAAAAGGGTGGAGGGGGGGCAATAGGGGATGTTGGGACTGGCCGGTGTTGGATTGGGGGGTGTATGTACAATACAAAAGAGGGGGGGCGCTGGCGGGCCAGTCAGTGTTGTGTAAGAGAACGTCGAACATAGAGAGAGAGAGAGAGAGCACACCACCTGTACGATAGACCATGGTGTATATACGGAGTAACGGATACCAAGAATTGCGGTTTCCCACGGTGTGAGAAGACAACCAACCCTCGTTGCAATTCAAACGTAGCCCACTGGTATCATAAGTCTTGAAACAACTAACCACGGCGATACGCTCAGTAACAGCAACCTACGCTACGCAGGCGCAGCAGTACCGAGAGAGGCCGATGTAGAAAAACAAACCCCATCCAAATCATGGATGGTCGTTCGTTTCATCCCTCCCCTATTACCTACCCCCTCCTCCTCCACCCTCTCTCCCTTTTCCGCTAGGTAGTTACATCTCCGTCCATCACAACCCCGCCAAAACGCCTTGCACACCCACACTCCCCGCATCCTCCCTTTTCTGCACAAACGCCTTGAAATCAGCCTTGCCCAACCTCTTACCACCGCCACCACCACCACCACCACTGCCGCCGCCCGCACCAACCGACCCCGAAGCCAAGTTCCGCGACCGCTCCCGCAGCGCCTCGGGGCCGATGATGAACAGATACCCGACCTCGGTCAGCACCTCGAGGCTCTGCTCGACCTCCTTGGTGAGCGGCCACGCCTTGACGGTGGCGACATACATGGTGATGTCCTTGGTGACCATCAGGCCGCCCGTGGCGTTGACCTGGAACTTTTTAAAGTGCTCAAACAGCAGGCGGTGGGCGGCCAGGGCGAGCTCGGACGAGAACATTTCGAGGTTGTGGCCGTCGACGGCCTGGCGGGCGAGCGCGGCGACTTTGGACGACAGAAAAGTCGAGATGGCCTGGCAGGTGGGGGTCTGGAGGGCGTCGACGAGGCCCTCGAGGTCGTTGTCCTTGGGGCGGAAGTCGAGCTTCTTTTGCTGGGCGAGGAGCTTGGTAACCCAGTTGAGGGCGACGTCCAGGGTGGATTTCATGACGGCGTTGGCTTTGCGCTCGGTGGCTTCCATGGCCATCTTGGACTGGGCTTCCATGCTGCGGCGGACGGTGGTGTTGGATTCGGCGAGGCGGATCAGGACCGTGGTGATGAAGCGGGACATGAGGTTGGTGATGGTGACGGCGGGGCGGAGGTTGGGGAGGTAGGTGAGGTCGGGTTCGGTTTTGGCGTTTTCTTGGGAGGTGGCTTGGTCGAGGGCCGCGTCGAGCGCGGTTTCGACGTAGACTTGGCCCACGGTGGTGAGGAGCAGGTTGAGGAGGATGTTGACGTCCTTAGGGGTGTCGCTGGCGGAGCCCATCTCGAGCGTACGGCGGACGCTCTCGGCGAGCCAGCCGATCATGCGCTTTGCGTAGGCGACGCTGAGAACGCCATCCTGCTCTGACACCTCGATGTCATTCTTGTTGCTGCTGCTGTCTTGGATGCGGGCGACGCGGAGCATGATTCTCTTTTGGGTAGGGGTGAGGTCGGAGGAGTCCAGGCGCTCCATGTATGCATCCTTTGCTGATGCGATGAGCTGTGTGCCCTGCTGGGCGATGGCCGCCATGAACCCCGTGGGCGCCTTCTTCCGTCTGGAGTGGTAGATGGTGAACTTGAAGAGCAACGAGTTGTACATCTCCTCCAGACTCCGGCGTTCGCGGTCGATGTATGAGTTGCCCACCAGATATGGTACGAACAATTCCTCGAGTTGCTGGTCCAGAGTCTGCGAGATTTGTGCCGAGCACGGCTCCGGGTGTTCTGTCAGACCGTGAGTCTTGAGATCCTCGACCAGGGCGCCGATGTAGGCGCGTGATGAGTGCAAGCAGCGCAGGAAGGCCAGCGACGAGATGGTGGTCGCCTTGTCCAGGACCATTTCCAGTCGCTGCTGGATGGACTGCTGGAAGACGCGCTGGATGAATTTGCTCAAGACGGTTTCGTAGTACGGGAAAGCCCTCTTGATGATGAAGGATTCTTCCTGCATGACGATCTTGACCTCGTCAACCAACGACTGCAGGCTCGGCTCGACGCCTGGCGGGTCCGAATCGGGGTCGGCAAGCTGATCCCACGTCTCTCCATCGGCAGTGACCTCGTCCGTGATGAGCTGGTCCCGGTCGATAAAGAACTGGTGCTGGTTCACAAAGGCAGCAATGACGCTGGCGCCGCTGTTGAAGTCGTAGAGCACTCTCGCACACTCCATCATGTCGTCAAAGTTTTGGCGGCGGTAGCTGTTGTTGAACTGCTTGAGTAGGTCCTGTTCTAGCAGCTCCGAGAACTTCTCGAGCGCTTCCCTCGTGTTGTGCCGCCGGTTCGTGCCCGTGACGCCGTTGGTGACGCCGTTCCCTCGGAAGCCGTTGGTCGCCTGGCCCCACGATGCCAGGTCGAGGCGCTGGCTAATGCGCATTAGCTGGCGCGCGATGACGGCACACCGCACCTTGTTCTCGGCGCCACCCTGGCGTTGTATCTCCTCGAGCGATGTTAACTGGCCCGTCTCTGTCACCTCGGTCCAGCACTGAATCAGGAAGTTGGCGTCCTGCGCTTTCCTCCGTTTCCTGTCGAGCTCCTCGAGCTTCTCGCCGATTTGCACGGCAATGTTCCCTCCGCCGTCTGCGCGGCCGTTGCCATTGACCGTGGTTCCCGGATTGTTAAGGGTCAGGTCGAGGGCCTCGAACTGGGCCATGGACTGGTCGAGCTTGCGCCCCAGGGTCTCGAGGGTCTGGTCATGTTGGATCTCGGCGCGGCGGACCTGTGATAGGAGCTCCGATTCTCTCTCTTGGAGTTCCTCGGAGAGCGCACCCAGCTGTGACAGGGCGTCTTCAGACACACAGTGTTAGCAACCTGACTCGGGACCAGGCCAGGCCAGCGAAAGACGAGGTGCGGGCTCACTCTCAAAACCCCTGATCAACGGTTTTGGGTCGAAGGCGTGGTGTGCCGGGCCGGAGCGACGGCTTGTGGGGAGGGCAGCCTCGGCGAGCGAGTCGACAAAGTCGCCGACGATAAAGTCCTTGTTGGAGAAGTCGTCGAGCGTGATGCTGGGGCCCCGGGGGAAGAGGGCGTGCGAGGCGCTGGAACTGCCGCGTTCCATGGCCGCAACTGTCACCGCTGACGGATTGGAGCGCGGGCGCAAGCGCGCATGGGGAGGGGCAGATCGCGGATGGCGAACTTTGATTGCAGTTGAGACTTGGGAGTTGGACTGGATGCTGTGTTGCACCGCGGGCAGAGGCCAAGCCGAGAGCCGTTGGCGGGGAGAGATGTTAGTGGTCCCCTAGCTCCCTGGACAGTGGGCCGCCAGTGAGACTCCACAGCCACTTTGGATTCCGTCATGCCCTGGCTTCTGGGCTTGGCTGCCGTTTTGCGATACGGTAATTACCAGGTACCTACGTACCTACGGCATCAAATCATCCCCAGCAGATGGCCACAGGGATGCCAAGGGAGCGTAATACGGCATCTCCAGTTGTTCACTTGCTCACTGCCTCGCCAATGACGCGGCGATCGATGGGAGAGGCCAACTTTTCCAAGAGTGAACAGTTGTCTTGCCAAAGCTAAAGAATCGCCCCTGTTCCCTGCTTCTTCATCTTCTTCCAAGCTTCTAGCTATCGCAGGCGCATGCATGGAACCCGACCAATCTTGACCTTCTCCAACGGTAGCACGAAGAAACGAACGCAAGCCACATAACCTAGCTCCGGCGCAACTTGCAAGCCCGCACAGCAGCTGCTCGACACCATGCCGTTCATCTCGCGGGATCTCGAGGCCTACCGGCGCGATGAGCGCTTGGGGCACAAGCTGCTGACGCCCGAGGAAAGGATACGACTCCTGAAGGTGCGTGCATACTTTCCGAGACAGACCACGGCGGAAATCCCCAAATCTCTAACTCTGCCGGTAGCCCTACCTCCCGTCACCACCGCCGCGGTCCAGATCAAGATCACGAACCGAATCGAGCACGCCCGACGCGCGGGCCGAGAAACAGGCCAGGCTTGGTGTCCGCCGCTTCCTCCGGCGCCAGTACCACGTACTCGTCTTCACCCTCATCCACGTTTTCTTCTCGCTCTACATCCGCATCCGACAGGCCTGCCACGCGGTCGCGAACCGGATATATTCGGTCTACTACCACCACCACCGCACGCCCGAGCTGATACGTCGCGATGTCAAAGGACTTGGTCGACTTCCGAAACATGTCAGTGTCATCTTGACACTCGAGGACCAGAGACGGAGCGGCGCCGGGCTCGAGAGATTGATCAACGAGGTGACCGACGTCGCCGCGTGGTGCGCCAGCGCGGGCATTCCCCAGCTGTCAATCTACGAGAAGACGGGTATGTGGCAATAGGCTAGGCTAGACATGCCGCACATGGGGTTCCGTACAGCTAACTAACACCGCCGTGAATAGGCATTCTCAAGGGATACCTCAAAGAAACGCACCAAGCCGTCTCGCAAAAACTTCACTTCTACTTCGGGCCCAACCACCCGTCCATGAGCCTCGGCGCGCCGCACACCCCCCGCCTCGAATCTCCCATGGCGCCCAATGGGACAGACCGTCATACTAGCAGTAGGAGCAGCAGCAGCAGCAGCAGCGACGACGATGACGAGTCCAGAAAGCACCTCTCGATCGTGCTGATCTCGGCCGAGGACGGACGAGACTCAATGGTAGACCTGACCAAGACGCTGGCCGAGATGTCGCAGCGTAAGAAGCTCAACACGGCCGACATCAGCATGGAACTGGTCGACGCCGAGCTGAGCGAGAGCGTCATGTCGGAGCCCGACCTGCTCATCCTCTTCAGCCCCCACGTCGAGCTAGCGGGCTACCCGCCGTGGCAGATCCGCCTGACCGAGATCTTCCATGTCCGGGATAACCAGGGCGTCGGGTACCAGGTGTTTTATCGGGCGCTGCGCAAGTTTGCGCAGGCGCAAATGCGGAAAGGGAAATGATCTCGAGGATGTAGCGTCTGTAAGAGAGATTTGAAGGGGCAAGAACTTGAAGTCCCCAAGGGGGCTTCGGATAAAGCAAGCGGCATTCGCACTATATAGATTTTAAGGGGCTGAACGGCTCCTTTGTTAATGGATCAGTTCTGGTTTCACTCAGTATTCTTTCTGGAAATACTTGCACATCGACCACATCATCATAACATGGGCGTCAGAATCAATATGACACTGCTACAAATAGGACTCCAGGTTGGATCACAGGAAGGAGCTCGAAGGAGGCAGTCACAGGCTGAGAGCTGGCTTCCTGTGTGTCAGTGTAAATCCCGGCCCCCCATTGGCCCGTTCACCTTTTCCAGCGGGTCTTGCTTCAACTCTGCACTCCATTCCTGCCTGTCTGCAAGCTCCATTCGCCCAAATTGTCGAGTGAGTAATAAGTGCACCTCAAGACTCCAGAACACGGTCGTGGGCTAACAGTAAACCATCATGAGTCCTCCAGGGAAAGATTGCTGTGCGGAAGAGGAGATGAGCATTTTCCGGCCCCCCATCGTCCGCTCAGGCACCGCGGCCCTCAACCGCGCCCTCTTTTCCAAAAAGATCAAGCTCGCGGCCGCCGCAGTGCAAGACAATAAGCTCATCTCACAGTACCGAAAGACGCTCCAGTCGGGGAGGGAGATTCTGCGCGTAGACCGCATCTCGCCCATCCGCTCCCATCCAGACAAGGCCCTCGCCGAGCAGGGACGCAAGTGTCTGCTCCTGGCCCCGAGTGTCACGGCCGAAGGTCAGATAACTCGTTCCGGGGACTTGGCTGCTGTGAGACCGAATGCTGACCTCCAAGTTCACAGCCTCTGACACCTGGGGTCCGGTGCTCAAAGAGGGCGTCCAGAAGCAGGAGCTGACTGTCGTCCCCTATGAGCTCCAGCTCGACTATGACTACTGGAACCACCGTATGAGAAGGCCCTCGTCCCATATTTGAGTCGTCAAATCTGACCCTCTTACAGGAGATATCATGGTCTCAATTCTGCCCGAGGAACTCCACGATGAAATTCCCGTTGGCTTCAACGTCGCTGGCCATGTTGGTAGGAGACCCCCGATAGCAACACCATGGCCAGACGTGAATCCCCCCTGACGAGAGACTAGCACACCTTAACCTGCGGGACAATTACCTTCCCTACAAGCAGATAGTAGCAGAGATTCTCCTCGACAAGAACCCGCAAATCAAAACCGTCATCAACAAGATCGACAACGTCGGTTCCGAGTCGGAATTCAGGACCTTCCAGTACGAAGTCTTAGCCGGTCCAGACGATATGAATGTGCAAGTCACCGAGAACCACTGCGTTTTCGAGTTTGACTACGCCAAGGTCTATTGGAACAGCAAGCTCGAGGCAGAGCACGGCCGCCTCGCCAACCTCTTCCAACCGGGCGAGGTCGTATGCGACGTCATGGCCGGCATCGGGCCCTTCGCCGTGCCCGCTGGCAAGAGGCGCGTCTTTGTCTGGGCCAACGACAAGAACCCCGAGAGCTACAAGTACCTCGAGGTCTCCATCAAAAACAACAAAGTCCGCCCACCCCTTCTTTCCTTATCCACATCCCCCCTTAAACTTATCGACTAACAACCAACCCCCCATCAGGTAGCACCCTTCGTCCGGCCCTTCTGCGAAGACGGCCGCGCCTTCATCCACCAAGCCGCCGACTCGGTGCTCGAAGCCTCCCAAAAAGGCGAGTGCGCCGTCACCACGCACAAGGAAAAAAAGCAGCAGCCCCCCCCCCAAAAAGACGACCAATCCGACGCAAAGAAGAAGTCAAAGTCCCGCCCGGTCTACGTCGTGCGCGAGGAGCGCACTCCCATCCCCCCGACCATCGCCCACTTCGTCATGAACCTCCCGGCCTCGGCCATCGAGTTCCTCTCCAGCTACCGCGGCGTCTATGCCGGCCGCGAGGCCCTCTTTGCCCCGCACACGGCGACCAAGCTGCCGCTGGTCCACGTGCACTGCTTCTCGTACAAGGCGGATGACGAGACGCCGCGCGTGGATATCTGCGAGCGGATCACGAAAGAGTTGGGCTTTGCTGTGAGGCCGGCGGCGGTTACTACTACCATGGGTGCGGCGGCGGCGGATGATGGAAATGGAGATGATGACGAAGAAGAGGGGGTAGTTAGGGTTCATAATGTGAGGGATGTGGCGCCGACGAAGAGCATGTATTGTGCTAGCTTCCGCTTGCCGCGCGAGGTTGCTTTTGCTCCGAGGGGGTAATAAGAGCGATGGTTGAGTGTGTGGTCTGGCTGGGTGGTTTGGCTCGCCATGGTGGTGGTGGTGTGTTGGCTGGCTGCTAATCAGGGGGGGCAGGCGTGTTTGTTTTGTCGGTTGCTATCTGGACAACGCCTAGCTTTGTTTAGAAGCGCGCGCTGGAGCTGGAGATAGCCAGCCAAGCCAGGAGTTTGTGAGACGGGCTGTGAGCAGTTAGTCGCCCCCCCAATGCCCATCTCCTCCTCCTCCTCCCCTTGCTAGTTCGTATCCGTCGTCGAGCATATCAACCATGACGAGGACTAGACTCTCGATGAAAACATCCACAACCAGTCACAGCCTGCATGGTATAAAGGTTGCCCACCTCCGGCCATGGCCATGCAAACCGTGCTGCATTGGTATATAAGTATGTGTCAACGGGTTTGAGTCTGGCCCTCCATAGGCGCCACGCCAGGGGTTGGTATAAGCTGCATGCTGTAACTGGCACAGCCCACTCACTCTAGATGTCTCTACCCGCCGATGGGGGGCTGAGGGGGGGCCGATGGGGGAGCCATGGGGGGCTCCATCTCACACACGGCCGACATGACGCGACTTGGCGCATACGACCGTTCCCACCTGCGATATCTGGGACAGGTAGATACGCCGTAGGTAGGTGGGTTTCCCGGGAGGGTGGGCTATCGGATCGAGGGTTTATCTACAATTGCCCACATCCGATCGATGAACCTCTCCCGTCTCTTCCCGACCCCTTCCATGTCTATCTGCAACATTGTGGTGTGGCTACCGACCATCGAGATATCGCCGATTATTCGACGGCAAGATAGGCAGGTACATAGCTGTGTTCCATGTACATACCGTCTTGTTATCAATCCGGGAGAGAGAGTCAGTCAGGCAACTGGAGCCGAGGTGCCGAGACAACCCAGCAGCAGCTCTAGACTCGACCTGGGCCGGGCATGGGTAACACAAAGAAGCCAACATTGTTGCAGTGAGTGATGTGTTGAGAACATGGTGTGCTGGTGAACACACCCATCATCATGCTGTGGTTACACTGCTTCTCGCCTCTGGTACGGTGCGGCACACCGGTAGACTGCGCGCTTCGGTCCGAGGGAGGGGGGATGCACACTCGGTCAACGCACTCGGTCAGGGAGTGAGAAAGAATATTGACTTTCCCCTCACCATTGAACCTCGATGTTGCGTGACACGCCACATAGCATTGTCCTGTCCTTTCGGACAACCTGGAAATCAACACATGTGATGTGGGCAATTCTGCAACCGCACCGTTTGGGACCGCGATTGATAAATACTACGTAGACCACACAATCTGTATGTCCGTGGAGCCCGCAACTTGGACGACGTCAGCATGAAGGGGTAGCAACCATCCGCCGCGGGGAAAGATGATAATTTTTTAAAGAAGCGGTCTTTTCGGAGCCGAGCGAGCATGTGCTATTTGCAACTTTATCAAGGCAAGAAGAGTTCTGCGGCTCGACGACTTCCAAGGACTCGACGACAGTTGCCAATCTTGGACAAAGAGCCCCCCCGGCTCCACGCGATAAAGAGGCGGATATCGCAACCTGCAGCCGCGGGGCAACGGCGGATGCAAGCGAAACAGACACTAGCACAACGATGCCATGTTGGACCTTGCATTGGTCGGCGTGTGGCTCTCCCTACCTATGATTTGCTGCTTTTGCTTTTTGTCCATATTATCCATCTGATAGGACGGGAGGCGAACCGGGAACACTTGCGCCATCCATTGGAACCAAGGTGTATGTATGTACATACTTCCCAGACGAGTAGGTAATAAAGACACTACTCTCGCCGTTGAACGGGCGGCAGCACGCTGGTCCACGGGCAGTTGACGCGAGCGCGGGGCGTTGCCACTGACAAGAAGCGCGACAAGGGCGGAGCTCCTCAGGGCTCAGGCACAAGGGAGGAGGGGAAGTTGCCGGGAGATCGGCCTGTTTTTGGCACCCATGGCACCCCAGCGAGCCCAGCACGCCGAGGGGGCCTGCCGGTGTTACTGCGGCGCACCGAGATCAGCGTTCTGGAACCTTTCTGGGCCCATCGCCCAGAGCTTGCCGACCCGCTTTTGCTGCCGAGATTCCGGGCCCGGGTGATGTTGGAGATGGGCCGTTTGAAGTTCGATCGAGGCTGGCTGGGACTGGCAATTTTGCCTGTGGCAAACCGAGGTCGAGTTTGCTGAGCCGGGCCTGCAGTCAACGCCGACGAAGCCCGCCGTGATCATGTGGAATGGCAGAGGGCAGCGGAATGCCGGAAGGGAATTGAGTGGTAAACATGAGACAAGCAAATTCCTACCCTCTCTAGTGTCGATGAGGTGCGAGGGGCATTTTGTTACTGTGTTTGCAGCAGGTGTGTACAGTACATAGGTACTTGACCTTCAACGGCCGGAAACGGCTCGTAGCAACCCGGAAAGGCCCTCCCTCGTGTTTGTGCATCTGTAACCGTCCCACCAACCAACCGTTGACCTGGACACATGTGCGCGATCTGTTAAGCCACCGTGTGAGCCCTGCGGAGTGACGTACATGTTTAGCAAAGGCTGTAGAGGAGGAGTCGACAGTCTCAGCATGCATGCGTCTGCCACAGAGGCCGCGAAGTCGAGGAAGGGATGTCGGGTGGGTTCAAGTTCGCCCTGGGAGATTCGGCAAGTTCAAGAATCAACGTTACCGAGCCTCGAGCCTGGCAATGTGTCGTTCCTGAAGGCGAGGCTCGCATCCGCGTGTGCAAGGGGGGTCTGTCTTGACCTCTGTGTAAGACCATTTCATGCCGTCGTGGAGAATAATAAGGGTATGCCATTACCGGGGTCTTTGAGACCTGGCCTGGCCTGGTCGTCGTCTTCAAGTTCTTGCCCAAGTCCTGGTGAAAGCGAGCATGGGCCGCCGGAGGGAGTCGGGGAAACCCCCAGGAGGAAAGGGCCGGACTACGCTCGCATCGGATCACATTTGCAGATGGAATCCCAGACACTGTGGAATCCGCCCGCAATCTCAACTTCAGCCGATGGATACGCAGGCCCGAGCTGCTGACGAAGACGACGCAAGGGGAATCGAGGCCTGTGCGGTCTGGTACCTGGTGGAGAAGAGGAACGCGGGCAGGGATGGGTCGTCTTCTCAAGCACCAGTGCTCTGGCAAATCACTCGGTGCAGAACAGGAACCTGGCGGATTCTCGGCCTGTGAGTGAGCCGCAGTCTCTGTATGTACATAGGTGGTCACGGAATATGACACGCGTAGCCCACGGCATCCGGGTTGGCTTGTGGGGTCCATCTCGGCCGCCGTGCCCGGGGGAGGGTCGATCGAAGGCCGAGACGTCCGACGTACATACTCCATCTCGCCGAATGTGTCGCTCCGAGCAAAGGGTTGTGGATTCCAGTCGAAGGGAAGGGGAAGGGGCCGGGAATCTGGGGGTGATTCCATCCCGCGAGCCTGCCAATGCTGACTGCAAAGGGGAGAATGCCAGCTGGAGGTCTTTAATGGCACAGAATGGGTGCTTTCGCTCTCGCCAGTGGGATCCATGGATAACCCCGCGCTAAGCCTGTTTGACAAAAAGCGCAAATGCCGCCAACCAAGCAAAAAGGCCAGAACCGGTCATACGCTCGGTGTGGAGCGCCCTCCCCGGGGGACCTGGTCGTGCATTCCAGCCAGTCCAGCCAGCCCCGCCAAGTCCATCCGCCTGCGCCCGTTCTTGCCCCACGCCCAGACCTGGTAGGGACCCTGGTGACCTGCGCTGTGTGGCCCGGGCTGGTTTGACCGCCTCCAGATTCTCGGCACCGGCGTCGCACAGAACCCCAAACCCGCAGTTTCTGCCAGCACCTGTTTTTCCCGGTTTCTGCTCGCTTCATGCCCCTTCATGCAACCGAACTGCAGCGTCGTTGACCAGCATTGGATCGCCGAGGCAGCACCTGGGGGAGGAGATGGCGTTAGCGTCTTGACACGAACCTCTCATTTTCCTGCCTATCCGAGGCCACGACAACCTGAACAACAAAACACCTTCCTTTTCTTTACAGAATACCCGACACTCGCTCAAAAACCAACCAACACGTTCCGGCTCTCGAGAACCACTTGAGGGGCGCAGGTCAAGACAGTCTACCACAGTCGGCCACGTCTGACACAGCACCAAAACGCCGCCAGAGGGTAAGTCTGTCTCTTTGCAGTTCTCGTTCTCGTTCTTGTTCCCCAACTCCCCCATTTTCCACCCTCTTCTTTGTAGGTCACGTTCCCCTTGCCCTGTCAGCCTTGTGTTCCCCTTTCACCAATATGGCCCAATCGAATGTCCTCGCCAGTGACGAGTGACTGCCGGTTGGGCTGAGCGAATGAAGATATCCGCGTCGCCTATCGATTCGCTGCACTCCACACAGAGTCGACGCATTCTGGGCTCTGGGCATAGCAGATCATGGCAATCCCCGTTTGCCATGACGCCAGAAATATCACACGCTCCATCCACCCACCTGGTCGATAAAGGTATCGGTGCCTTTATCGACCAGGTGGGTGGATGGTCCGCGCAACCTGCACGAAGTGCCTAGACTCTGAAGAGCCGGGGCACTTACCCGCACACCGGCCTTTGCGCAATCCCCCCGTTCTCGAACACCATTACGAACAACTAGTACACAACCAAGGATATCTTCTACTCGCACCTTCCTTGCACCCTCCTGTGCTACCTTACCCTTCTGCCGATTCTGCTTCGCCCCTCCTTCTCTTCCCCATATTTATTTGTTTCACAGGCCCTGCCTGCCCTGCTTACCTGAGGTCTAACCGTAATCCTCCGCAGCTCACCTCAAACCTCGATTTCGGCGAACGCGACGTTAACCAACAATTAAGACAACCCCACGTCCTCTTCTCCTGGCGACCGCCTTTGTTCGCCCCGGGCGCCCTATCAGCCACCGCACGGTTGTCTCGTCCACCAGGGCGGCATTGTCCTCCTCCTCCCAAAGCTCATCGCCTCCCACCGTCGAATCTGGATTGGCGTTCCTCCACCACCTATGAAGAACTCTCTTGGTTCCTTGTTAGAGAAGGATTGAAGGTGATCTGGACGTCCGGTCCATTGATCTCCTGGGTTTTCCTTTTTTTCTTCAGAATGGCCGTGGTTCTCACGTCAGAGGACGATAGCTATTTCTCGTCCACCTTGCGCCGCTCCCATTCCCAGCCAAAATTCGGGACGAAGCGATCGGGCTTCCACACCTCGGGCTCAACTTCTCGGCTCGGCGATTTCTATTCTCAGCCTGACGGGACCTCTCCGGGATCGACGATTTCCTCGCTGTCGTCCCCGCAGGTCGCACACACCGATCCCGCCGACTTATCCGACTCGTCAACACCAGCCACAAACTTCTCTTTGGCCTCGGATTGCGATGACGCATCCATCACGCCAGACGACGTCGTCCTCCACCATTACAATGACGGGGGCTACTTTGGCCGACTAGGGAATTCAGATCCTCCGCCCAGTCCGCAGGCGGGTGCCTCAGACACCTCTGATTCGCCACATGAGCAGGATAACTCGGCCGCCACATCAAGACCCGGCAGCCCGGACTTCCACGAGAGAGCCGAAGACGATATCGCAGTACGGGCACAGCCTTCTAGGCATGTCGACTATTTGTCGCATAGCTGGCGCGAGGAGGATATATGGTCGTCGTGGAAGCTTATCGTGTCAAGGCGAGGTGACTACAACAATTCGGCCCGGTTGGAAAATGCGTCGTGGAGGACGTGGATGAAGGCCAAAAACAACTTGGACACGGTCTCGGCCGAGGCGCTGAATTGGTATGCGAATCGTGCTGCGTCTCTTTTGGCGCGTCGTAATTATTCTAACTCGTCACAGGCTCAAGGATTACGACGTAACGTGGCTCTATGGGCCGTTACAGACTGGCACGTCCAGTATGAACCACACCTCGGCCAGCTCCAACAGCGCCAGGCTATCCAAGTCGAATTCGTTTGTCAACAAGAAGCCCATCCTCAAGAAGAGAAGCATGTCGGAAATCATGCTCCAGAGGTCTCTTTCCACGTCCTCGCTCGTGAAGCAAGCCGCCGCAGCGGTGCAAGCCCAGCAAAAGGGTGGTCTGAAGAGGATAGGCAGGCGGCCGGGCATGGAGCGAGCCACCACCGACTACATCACCTTCCCATTCTCGTCACGCGGGTTGAGTCACGATGGGACCAGCTTGTTTCCCTCAACGAGATCGTCTGGGGCTGTTTCCCCGAACGGCGGGCGGAAGCACATCCACTTCAACGAGCAGGTTTCCCAGTGCATTGCGGTCGATGTCAAGGGCGACGACGACGATGATGACGAGGCCGACGTGGCCCGCTTCCAGTATGGCAGCGATTCGGATGACGGGGCCATCATGATGAAGCGGACGCGGCTCAAGAAGAGGCGGCCGATACTGAAGAAGCCGAAGAGCCACAATAGCGGCGGAGAGAGCAAGACGATCGCTATGCTTCCTTCCACCACGTTGAAGTACCGGGAAGATACCCCTGAGCCGACAGAATCCGCCATGAAGCACAGCACTGGGGTGCACCGGAGCCCGATAATATCGCCTTCCTCGTCCCAAGAAACGTTGCGTCCGTCCAAAAAATCGGGCAAGATTTTTTTCGCGGGAGACGAGGACGACGAGGACGACGAGGACGAGGACGAAGACATGGACAAGATCGACATCAGACCCGGCCGCTTTTCGTCTGTGAAGTACGAGGGTGCTTCTGGACTGCGCCGGTCGGCATCGTCGCTCAGTGTGTCGGCCGAGCCAGCCGGCATGCGTAGGACGGCGTCCGGCATGTTCATGCCCCTCGAGGCAGGGGGTTCTGGTGCCCCGGACGACGGCCTGGTCGGTCGAATCATTAATACGGTAAATACGGCCCGGGATATTGCCCACGTCATCTGGAATGTGGGGTGGAGGAGTTGATTCTCTTTGTGGCGAGACCGCGTCTTATTAACCAACGTTGTTTTTTTCCAGAAGGAGGCTGCATTCAGTACCAATCGACTTCGGCACACTTCGAAGGGGTTTCAGGGCTTGTACGATTAACAGACGAAAAGCATTGATTTTGGGCCCATGGCGTTCTCTAGCCCCCGGGGGTTGCGACACGGGACGGACGGACCCCTTTTTACGCCGTTTTGTATCGCTATTGCGGGCATTTGCTCGAGGCTCGGTTGCGAGGTTTATTTACGACAGGAAACATGCATCGGTCGGGGTGTTTGAGCAGGTTTGCTTTTAACAGGTACCGGTTTTTCAGTTCTGGCTGTCATTCTTGAGGAGGCCACCGAGTTGAGTTATTCATCTGGGTCTATGGCAAGAGCAATACCCACCGGTTACCTTGAATTTTGGGCTTGGTTGATTTTGCAAACCGTTAGGAAGCGGTTTCGGCAATGGGCTATGGGCGGGCGGCTTCTAGGCGCTGTATTGGTAGTTCAAGCGGTCGGACGGCTGTGGTTCAGCCATTGGAGTCATGGAAGAAAAAAAAAGGAAACAAGACAGTCTATTGCCAATGTTGTTTGGGGAACCGTCTCGTGGTGCTTTGACAGGTGATGGAGTATTGACAGGCGCCGCGGTAACTGCTAATTGAATGGGAAAGGTAATTAAGTTAGCTTCGAGGTAATGATGTATTCAGAGTGTTCGGAAGCTCGAGGCGTCAGTCGACAAAAGCGCTATTAGCTGATTGCCCTCTTGCCAGCTTATGATGTCTGAGCGTACTACCTACTTAGTGTATACATAACCTATGATAGTTTGACGTCTTGAACAGGCTGCTCCCTTCTGCTGCCAAGTCCCCGTATGTGCTGGTGTTGATATTGATTACTACCTCGATAATAGAAGTGTATAAGTGCGTTGGTTACAAGGTCGGGACGGGCTACTTGCTCATTCTTGGCTCTCAGCTACAATTGGGGTAATCCATGTCAATATAGGACAAAATGACGGTATTAATCGACTTGTAGCATGTATTGAAAAGCAGACTCTATGTATACAAAACGCCTCCTTTTTCCCACCCACTAGGTACTAATAAACCAACGCCGCAAAACGCCTTTTGTTGTGACATATATGTGACATTAACCCCCCCCGCCTCGTTTATTGCTATATCGTACCGAGACGTCCCGCGTCATCATGATGCCGTGAGGTATACTATCGTCATGCTTCTGCAGAATGATCTCTTCGCTGTTGGTGTCAGACGGTGGCACGCCGGCATCGTGGACCCCCGCCGCCCCCTCGTTGGACGAACGGCTCTCATGCGAACCGCCGCCGCCGCCGCCGCCGCCGCCATCCCCCCGGCCCCGGCCGGCGGCGGCCTCGACCCTTGTCACGACCTGGCGGTCCGACGAGTCCTCCATATCATCCGTGTCGTTGTGGTTCATCATGTTCTTGGTGTGCAGCTCATACTCGTCTTCCTCATCCATGCCGCGGCTGCGGTCGGCCCGCCCCCCTCTCTTCTTGTTGGCGGGGTACCTGCTGCCGATTGTCTCGACGCCCATGGGGGTGCGGCCGCTGCGGTTGTATTGGTTGTTACTCGGGTACGAGTAGCCGGCGGCCGAGCTGTTGAGCTTGAGGAGACGGCCGACGAGGGGTTTGAGGAACGAGGCGCAGGCGGCGATGAGGCCGATGTTGAGCTGGAGACTGTGCGCGTGGACACAAAACAGCGTGGGTGAGTTATCAGGGGGTCTTTTTCCGTTCTCTTTTTTTCAAGCTTACTTTTGCCAGAAATGAACCCAGTAGTCGAAGATAGCGTCCGGGTCGCCGCCGGTCGTGAGCATATACACAGCTTTGAGAATGCCCATGAGGACAGCACTACAAAGTGTGAGTAGATGAAGTTGCAATCAGTGAGGACCAAAATCAACTTACAGGTATCCCAAATTGAGAATACCAATCACATAAAGCCGTACCCGAAGTTTCATTTTGAGACTCAAGATGATGGGGATGGGCAGAGCTCCCAGCACCACGTCGGTAAAGATGTTGCAGGCTGGGTTGTGCTGGTGTTAGGACGGCGTGGTAGGGCATATTAGTAGGGGAGAATAGACTCACAGATGTTCCAGTACACAAGGTTGACAAACAGGTTGAAGTCCTGGCACCTGGGATCAAACGGGTTCATCCATTGGAATCCCCACCACCCCGAGAATGGCGTGCAGTACACGAACAGCCAAGCAATGGCTTGGATCGAGTACAACACAACAAAACCTGCAAAACCCTGTAAGCGCTATCATCCAGGTGAGAAGCAGGACTCAGGGGGGGGCATACCCATGATGGCAAACAGCGACCAGCGATACCACTTCAGGTCCCGCTTGAGCCGCAGCAGACTAATGGCCATGGATACCCTCAACAGGCCGAGGGCAACGCCGTCCGAGAAGACCGTCTTCCAGAAGGTGATCTGCTCGAACTTGATGCGCTCTTCGACGGGCACCACTAGCCCGTGGCGTCCTAGGCCATGGGGGATTTGGAGAACCAGGCAGATCCATGACATGAGGGCGAGGCCCTTTGATTGTTTGAGAAGAGTCAGCCATCGGTAAGTCGGCCAAATGCATGTAAATGACTACTATCAGTAATACAGAGAGAAAGTAGTATACGTACACAAGCTATGATGATGAGGGCATCGTCGACGCCAAAGGCGCGGACCATAAACAGGCGGACATAGATGCGCAGCGAGACGAAGGTGA
This sequence comes from Chaetomidium leptoderma, assembly GCA_033296705.1. Classification (NCBI taxonomy): domain Eukaryota; kingdom Fungi; phylum Ascomycota; class Sordariomycetes; order Sordariales; family Chaetomiaceae; genus Chaetomidium; species Chaetomidium leptoderma. Next base: position 71,734 of record MU856907.1, on the reverse strand, counting down.
AGGCGAGGAAGTGGAAAAAGCCGACTACACCGACAATACGGCCCGCATTGCTGGCATTAACGTACTCTGGAGTAAAGCTAGGCGGAGCAGAGGGATCCATCACGTCGGCGTGCTAGGCGTAGACTACTGGTCACTAGCTAGCTAGCAAGCAGGAGGGATGAATGATGATCACCACGACGGCTGCCCGAAAAAAAAACATCTTCTTCCCCTGGCCGCTAGACGGAGTCGACTGACACGGCCGGGTTTAAGAACAACCTAGGTGGTGACAAGCTGGTGGATCACGATCCCAGTTTTCCATGCGAGACATACCTGCTTGGTTTGGCAAGACGCTGTTCTGAGGGATTCTCCGACTGGCAGGTACCCATCGGACCTCGCCTCGCACATGCTCCTGGGATGTTGGAATCCCACCGCGACAGGGTTCTCGCCGTGGGTGTGGCGGGGGTCACGACAAGGGGAAAGGGCGGCTCGAGGGGGAAATCGACGACTCGGCAGTGAACCGAGACCGAACCCGAACGGCCACGCTCAGTTGCCCCCCCTGGCTGGCATTCTCCGACAGAGTCGTTATTGTTGACTTGGCTGTCGGGGGGGAGACCTCCTCCAGTCCAGTCGGTTTCGAGCCGAAACTAGGGGGGCGAGTTGTAACGGTAACTCAGTACCGATGCATTGCAAACTAACGAGTGTTGATGCCATCGTGCCATCGTCCTCAAACCAGCCTAGGCTTGCGACTGAGGAAATACTCCGTGTAAGGGTCCGCGACTGAATATTCCGGCCTGTCCGACATTCTCGAAGTCTCGGAATGTGGGCGCTTCCCGTCCGCCGATTCGGTTTCCAGGTTCCGGGCATGCCGGCCAAGCCGGCCAAGCGAGCTGGAACTATCAAGAATAAAGTTAGACTGTCCGTCTAAAGCCCCAACGAGCCCCAACGAGTCCCAACGAGCGGCCCGGGCCCCGCATGTTAGCCGGTTACCGTGTTGACACCCCTGTTTTGTCGTCAGTGCGTGTCTTGTAAACAGGGGTTTGTGGAGCCGCAGGACCTCTGAGGACTGCGGGATCTCGTGGGTTCGGTACAATTCTTTGAAAATTCTTCAGATACACGACTGTAAGCCATGTCCATGTCTGCTCCGCGCGGGAGCGGGCAGGTGGAGGAGAGTAGATCAGATCGCGGCCGTCGTCAATCGTAGTCGTCGATCCTGATTGCAGATCGATCTTGACTGATCGTGGGGCGTGGGGCGTGGTTTTGTTTGTTCGTGTTTACGGCCATCACGGCTCGGGCACCTCGGTAACCTTGTTCGCAACATGGCTCATTGATCTCTTCTGCATCCTTCGCCTCCTTAGTGCTTATATTATTGATGCAGTTGTCCCTCCTTTTCTGGGAGACACTTCGACGTCGGACCCATCATCCGAGTGGGGGCCCCCGGTTCTGAGGTAGGATTTCCCCCCTGCGTCCAGCATTCAGGCCCGACTGAACGAGAGACGCTGCAATCTCCGGCTCGCACGTGGAGCCCTGGATCACTTGTGAGAGCACTGGAGCCCGTCTTATCGGGTGTTGGCGGTTTGATGAATTCCCTGGCTCCTTGAACATGATACCATGTAATTTATTCCACGGAGGTCGATACGCGCAATCGTCGTCGGCAGTCGGGTCGATGCTAAACTCCCTTCCAAGAGCCGAGATGCGAAAAGGGGAGAGGGAGGGGGCACCGGGTGCCGTCTGGTCTTATAAATCTCCGATGATCCTCCTCTCAACCGTGCGTTGCATTCGAACACTGCAGCTCGTCCCCAGTTTCCTCGTGGCATTTCTTTTTTGGATCAAAGATGCATCACATCATGCGTGCCGGTGTGAGCCTTGGCTGCCTTGCAGCCACAGTTGCAGCCGCCACCATCAAGTGCCGTGACTGCACTCAGACCCTGTCTCGGGATGTTGTCGTCGTCGGCGGTGGCGCGTCGGGTGCTCATGCTGCCGTGTGGCTGCGCGATAACGGCCACAGTGTTGTCGTCGTCGAGAAGGCCGATCAACTCGTGAGTCCACGATCCCCCCCTTTCCCCCTCACCCCGAGTTCGTCTGCTCACTCTCATCTCTAGGGTGGCCACACGGATTTCTACACTGACCCGGCCACGGGCAAGTCCATCAATGTCGGCGTGCAGGCCTGGATGGAGTACAAGGATGCCTTCGACTTCCCCAAGCGCATGAATGTGTCGACTGGCGGGTCGATGGAGTTCACGGCAAACGAGGCCAAGTTTATCGACTACAAGACGGGCCAGCCTGTCCCCGACTATGCGGCACCCGCGGCCGCCGACATGTATCCTGCCCTGCAGAGATACCTCGACGTCCTGGAGAAGTACGAGGACATGGTGCTGCCCGGCTTCTTCAACTTCCCCGACCCGGCCAACATTCCCGAGGATCTCCTCATGCCCTTTGTCCAATTTGTCGAGAAGTACGACCTTGCGGCGGCCGTGCCCCAGATCTGGGATTCCACGGCCCAGGGCCTCGGCGACACCATGAACATGCCCGCTCTGTGGGTCATCCAGGCGTCGGGCATCCCCATGGTCCGCGCCTTGCTGGGACTCGGCGCGGCCGCCGTTCCGCCGTCGGGCCGCTTGTATGATTTGTTCGAGAGCGTCGCCAACTTCCTAGGCGACGACGTCCTGTACTCGAGCACCGTCGTGTCGGCAAAGCGCTTCAACAGCAACAACCCCCAGAAGGGTGTCTCGTTGAAGGTGCAGGGCGCCGACGGCAAGATGACGTGCATCGAGGCCAAGCGCCTCCTGCTCGCCATCGAGCCCACCCCTGAGAACATGGCGCCCTTCGACCTCGACAAGACCGAGCAGGGCGTGTTGGGCACTTTCAAGTACCCCACCGTCTATGCCGGCATCCTCCGCCACCCGTCGCTGCAGACCCTCAACGCCTACACCGACCGGGCGCCCGGGTCCGCGCACAACAACTACACCGTCTTCCCCGTCGCCCCGCAGGTCGGCCGCATCGACTATCTCGGCGGCACCGAGGACCTGTTCCAGTTCACGGCCGTCGGCAGCTCCAGCGACACCCCGGAGAGCATGCAGGCGCTCATCGCCCAGTCCATCGACACCATGATCGAGGCCGGCACGCTCCCCGCGTCCGAAGGCGGCAGCCTCAGCTTCAACATCTTTGCCAACCACGGCCACATGCACGCGCACGTCACGGCCGACGACCTCCGCGCCGGCTTCATGCAGAAGCTGAACGCGCTCCAGGGCCGCAGCCACACGTGGTACACGGGCGCCGCCTTCTCGGCCGGGTTTGCGACCGTGTTGTGGGAGTACAACAAGGTGCTGCTGCCCCGCGTTGTCGAGGGGCTTTGAACGGGGTGCTCTCGGTGTGCTCTCAGTGGTTCTATAGATTGTAAATACCAGTCTTTTAATATTAGTAGAAATTGGACCAGGTGCCCAAACTCGGTTTCCATCAATCCGCCTTCTCATCGAGTCATCGTACTGGTAACTAAGGTGGCATGTCATGATGTCTCTGATTGTGCCCCGCTTTCGCCTGTGCAATGCGGGGGGAAGGTCTTTCGCGATGTTGGCGATGGCGTTTGCGTAGAAATGTCATGTTGATCGCCAAAGATGGAAGCGGAGGATAGCATTTCCTAGCACGCCTAAGTAGGACTTTTTAAAGACGGGAAAAGAAATAGCGAGCATGATGTCGTCTTCTGGGTCTGCCTCCCGGGCGCCAAGCAATAGTGGGTCCATGGAGAAGCTCAGGCCCCAAGGCGGCGGCGGGAACGCGTTGCACTGGGAGCTGCCTTGAGCTCCTCCAACCTGGCAGTGGGACCCTCGTTGAGCAGCAGCCAACCTCACCTCCAAGCCAAACTAGTGCAATCACCATCCAACGCCATCTCGAACCCGCCACATCGAACCCCCCGCATCCCAAACCCGCATTGCCAAAATTTCCTTGCTTTATTTCGATACCCACCAACCAGACCACAAGCAAAAAAGCACCATGGATACCCTCGTGGCGCGGTACAGCCGCCCGGCACACCACCAGAATGAGGTCTTCTCGGAGCAGGACCAGCAGGACCTTGCCGATGCCGTGCCCAGTCTCTCTTTGAAGTTTGCCATGCCGCCGGTCGCACATGTAAGAAGAAGAAAGAACAACCAAATTCCCACTCGGGATGGTAGCTAACAACAGCGCAATGCGCTGTCCAGCCCTCGGCTTGGCTCCGCGCAGCAACAGACGACCGGTCGAACCCGACGTGCCCGATCAAGATTGCGCACGGCACAACGACGCTCGCCTTCCGCTTCGCGCACGGCATCATCGTGGCCACCGACTCGCGCGCCACGGCCGGCAACTGGATCGCCTCGCAGACGGTCAAGAAGGTCATCGAGATCAACTCGGACCTGCTCGGCACCATGGCCGGCGGCGCCGCCGACTGCCAGTACTGGCTCGCCTGGCTCGGCATGCAGTGCCGCCTGCACGAGCTGCGCCACAAGCGCCGCATCAGCGTGGCCGCCGCGAGCAAGATCCTGGCCAACCTGGTCTACCAGTACAAGGGCATGGGCCTGTCCATGGGCACCATGTGCGCCGGCGTCACCAAGGAGGAGGGCGCCGCGCTCTACTACATCGACTCGGACGGCACCCGGCTCGCCGGCGACCTGTTCTGCGTGGGATCCGGCCAGACCTTTGCCTACGGCGTGCTCGACTCCGAGTACCGCTACGACATGTCAACCGAGGAGGCCCTCGAGCTGGGCAGCCGCAGCATCCTGGCCGCGACGCACCGCGACGCCTACTCGGGTGGCTTCATCAACCTGTACCACGTCAAGGAGTCCGGCTGGGAGAAGCACGGCTTCACGGATACCAACCCGGTCTTCTGGAAGACCAAGCTGGAGAAGGGCGAGTTTAGCAACGTCACAAGCGATTTCACCGACTGAAGCGGGGGGGCTAGGTGTGTGTGTTTGGGGCTTGGTATTTCAATGGGGGGTCACGGGCGTCGAGCAATTGGGATCGGGGGCCAGAATTGACATGAGAGCGGGGCTTGTTAAATGTACAACAGAGCATCGAGCACTCTTGCGAGAGAGACGTCCACCCCCCCATATACCAAGTGTGATGATGTCTATGTTAATCACATGATGGGTATCCAAGGTGACTATGTGCTCTATCCGGGTTTCAACGCGAGTATACAGTACTGGTACATGGTACAAGGGGCGACACTGTCGCCTACCACACGGCCGTGGACCCTTTTGGTTTTATGAAATGTGCGGCGCCCACCGCGACTCCCACCCGCTCACCCCTAGGATCCCACCCTTCATCCCCTCGTCTTCTCCCTCGCCGCCGGCGACAACAACAACACCACCGCCACTACTACGATCACCGTTATTATTACCAACAACAACAGCATCATCCATCGCCCACTTGCGCTGCGGCAGCACATCCACCCGGCTCACCCACCCAGCCTCGTACATCTCCATGCCCGCCCACGCAATCATGGCCGCGTTGTCGGTGCACAGCCGCGCCGGCGGCCGCACCACCCGGAGCGTCTCGGGCCCATGGCCCCGCACGCGCAGCATCTCGCGCAGGACGAGCGCGAGGAAGCTGTTGCTTGCCACGCCGCCCGACACGACAAGCGTCTCGACGACGACGAGGAGGGGGCCGGTGTTTGGTTTTTGGGTCCCTTCCAACTCGGGCTGTATTGTCTGGTGGTGTTGGATTTGGAGCTCAAGCTGCGTCGCCGCCGCCGCCGCCGCCGCTTTCTCCCTGGCGCCGCAGAGGTCGTCCAGCGCAAAGATGATGCGGCTGGCGAGGTGCTCAAAGGCGATGCGCATCGTCTCGCGCGCCAGGGCCCGGCGCTGGGGGACGTCCATGGCTGGGTTTTGTTGCATGATGCGTTGGACTTGGCCGCCGAAGCCGGAAAAGTCGTAGGCCATCTCGCGGCGGTCGGCGAGCGGCGGGGTGAGGATCCAGCCGTAGGTCGGGGAGCAGTACGGCTTGATCTCGTCGGCGCGGCGGGCTGGGGCCGTGTAGATGTAGCCGTGTTTTTGTTGTTGGGCGGCGGCGGCCTCGTATTGGTCGCGGGAGGAGGAGGAGGAGGAGGTGGTGGTGGTGGTGTCGGGGAGAGGGGGGGTAAGTTTATAAGGGTCTTTTATTATCGAGGGGTCTATGGAGGAAGAAGGGGCTGGGTCGCTGGGTGGAAAGGCAAAGGTTTCCAGCAGGGCGCCGTACATGACGTCCCCTGCCTGGGCAATTACATCGGCGGGCAGGATGGCGCGGGCGCATTTGTCGAGCATGTCGCCTATGGCGATGTTCTTGGCTTCGGCGAGGATGCTGTGGGAGGTGACGGAGCGGGAGAGGAGCAGCTGGGTGTGGCCGCCCGAGACGAGAAGACTCATGAAGGGGTATTCCGGGTTTGGCTGCGGCAACGTGTGCTCGAGGGCGTTCACCATCCGCGGCGTCAGGGCGTGGGCCTGCATGTGGTGCACCGCAACCAGCGGCACCTGCCATGCCACGGCCAGCCCCTTGGCCATGGTCAAGCCGACGGACAAGGAGGACGCCATGCCCGGGCCGCGGGTGACGCTGATGAAGTCGGGCTTGCGGCGGAACGCCAACATCTCGTCTGACTCGGGAGGGCAGTCGGATATGCCCCTCCAGTCACCCCTGGGCAGAGCTCGCACGGCCGCCTGGACGAGAGGCGCCACATTGGCCGTGTGCGACTCGGCGGCAGTGACGGGCTCGACGCCGCCGAATTTTCGGTTGTCAGACGTGATCTTTTGGTTGAAGAGCAGGCGCGCGGCATTGCCGTGCTTCTCGAGGACGGCGACACATGTGTCGTCGCATGAGGTCTCGATGGCGAGAGTCAGCAGCGGCTTGGCCTGGCTATGAGCTGCAGGCTTATTGCAGTACCTCGCATATCCAGAGCGCAATAATACTTGTACTCTCTGGCAAAGGTGTGGTCTGCGGGTCCATTGGAGAGGCCCGGCGGCAGTCGCACGTCTCATCGTGTCGTTGTCCGCTGCGTCCGTCTCACGGCAATTGCGCCTTGAAGAGTCGAGTCCCTGGCCTGTCGGTGCTCGGTGCCATGGTGGAGCCGAGCTGTGGGCCACTCAGTGGCACTCACTCAGTATTTCAGGCCCCCCAGGTGCCCAGCAATTAGAACAGAACGGCAATGACGGAGGAGTGCGCGACGAAAGTCACGAAACCAATGATGATATTTCACCGGGGTGTGCCTCTCCCCATAAGAAAGAATGCCTGCCTATCTTGACCAGAATACAACCAACTCATCATAGTCCTTCTCTGAAGCCTTGCTAGGGTCACAGTTCGGTAGGATCTCCTTCATCAGCGCGGCAGCCTGCTCGATCCATCTTTTCCCTTCACTTCCAGTTGCTCCGTCCGCCCCAAGACTCAGCAGGTGTGTCTCCTTGAGAAAGGACGTTCTCGCAACCTAGTTCCTGTATGTACCAGGACCGGTTTCCCCAGATTCTAAGCGCTCTGTCGAGGTGATACCTGCCAATGTATAAGCTTCAAGAGGATACTTGATACTTATAATCCGTCAACGTACTGTGCTAGCTCATGCTCCCCTCGAAGCATGCAATGACCTGCAACTTGAACCTTGTGACAGAGGTCCGCGGCCCTGTAGTGGTACTCGCCAAGTGTTGATTCAAGTTGGGCGAGGGAAGCTTCATGAAGTCTATTGCTCTCCTCCATGAGGCGGTCACCGCGTTTCCGCATTCGTTGCACAACTTTGAAAGGTGCACAGGCACACCTTCTACCTGAATCAAATGCAACTCAGTCATCGTACCACGCCTTGCGGGCCATTTGCAATTGGATATGACACCACATGACCCGATTGTTGCACTTTGAGCACCTGAATGGGCGCGATATCCAGACACTGGTGTCGGCCTTCTCGCGCCATTTTGAGGTAGGCAGGGACGCGCAGATGCCAACACGTCAGAGATAGTTTCACGTCACCGTCATCGCTAATTGCTTGCAATATAGATCCAACGTTACCACACTCGGAAGCCAAGTCCCGTTGCCGCGCTTGTCGTTGCGCTTCGATAGCCTTAGATAGCAAAAGTGTTGCGAGCTAAAACGAACGCCCAGCAGGTGCTAGGAATGCCTCCCTTTGTGGAGTCTGCCAAAACTAATCGCCGATAGCTTCGCCCATTGCTCGGTTGTCGCCAACTCCTCGATCACCCTGGTGAATACTACTCAAAGTTGACAACACACAGCTCCCCCTCCTGGACAAGGATGGCTCGTTTGGACCTAGGCAACGTGGAAATGTCGGTTGGGACAGGGGGAGCGAAGGAAGACGTCACGGTGGTACTGAATGATGTCCCCTATCTCCTAGTCGATTGCGTATGATGTAGGCCCTAACTTCCCACTCCTACGATACCTGTCTTGTGCTAATACTAGCATCTTTGCAGCACTCACAATCGATCACCGCTTCCAACGTCGCCGCCTCGCAACGGTTTACCCCCTTTACTCTCTACTCAACCCGCTACGGTGACAAGATCACGAGATCACAGCTTGAAGAGTTCCGTGGAAGCATCCTCGAGCAAGATCCAAGCTTTCAGCCCGGGTTTTGGCCGCATCGTTTTCTATGGCTCGGAGGACTCTGAGGTTGAGCTTCAGCCGTCGGCAATCAGTCTGCTCAAGTCATGGAACACAGCGGAGTGGAACTTTGTGAAAAACAGAGATGGCCGTGTCTTCGCGCCGGGGCCATATATTACACATCATGGCTGGGTTTAGCAGCCTTGGAGGATCTAATCAGACAACAACCTGACCATGACCATGAGTTTCAAGCCCCAAGCAACACGAAACTCCCAAGACTTGTGAGTTGACTGCCGTTTCCTATCCCAGTATATGCATGTTTTTGAACTTACAATGACAATTGTCAAAGTTCCTTGGCGGAACTCGACAACACCTTCACCGCCAACTCTCTTTGAGCAGTCGTCCCGCCAAAGTCTTATGCGCGGTCCATGCATGTGCCCGAGAAACCGCTGAGAGGGGCAACGATTATGGTGAAGGATATCTTCAATGTTGTTGGCACCAAGACAACACTTTGCAACCGAGCCTGGACAGAGTACCATTCGACAAGTACTGAGACGGCGCCTTGTATCAAGCGTCTTCAAGACCTTCCCCTGCACGTTACTGTTTAGACTAGGCTGACGCTTTGATCTAGCAAACGGCAGCTGCCGAAAACCTGCGTATTGGAACGGCTGCTTTGCGGTCCGGCCCACCCATGGCGTCCTTGATACGAGTGGCGTTGCCTCATTTTGCCCGTTTGTTGGATCCAAGACGGCCCCCCGTATGCGCCTAGAGCTGAGACTAATGTTCAGCCAGGTTCTACGATGTGCCGACATTCTTCGGCCGCGATGTATCACGCTTCCGTGGGTTTGCTAGTCTCTGGTACGGGGATTTTGGAGAGCTTGGTTGAGAATCCAACTCTAAGCTCTGTCAGACTTCCATCCCCCAGCCGGTCGTCGGTCAACTAAACACTAACCATCTACAGGTTGGCATTGGAATTCTCTACCCCACTGATTATCTCCCCACGCAGAATGGGGGCCAGACTCGCCTCATCAATTCTTTCGTCGAGGACCTCGAGGGCCTGCTGGGTATCAAGCGAACAGAGATATCATTGGCAGACATGTGGCGAGAATCCAAACCCGACTCGGTCAAGGAAACCAACCTTGCCGAATATCTCAAGACGGTTACTAATCCCCCCCACTCCCCTCCATAAATCAAAACAGGATTCTGATGCCACATACATAGGCCCGGACCTTGCACTACTACAAGGACGCCATCCAGATTGTAAAGGACTTCGTCGACGGGTACAAACAGAAGTTCGACAAAGGCCCCTTCATCCACCGTGTCCTACGCTGGCGCTGGTACGCCCTCACATTCGCCCTTCATACATGCTTGTAGAGTTTGAGACAATACTAGTAACACATGATAGGGAGATGGCGGCAAAGTCAGCCCCGAAGAAAGAGACGAAGGGTGGGAACGCATCTACACCTACAGAAAGTGGCTTCTTAACAACGTCTTCCGCGAAGGGACAGCCCTCGTCCTGCCAGTCGACGAAGGGAAGCCGAACTATCGTGATGCTCCTCCGCCGTGAGTCCTGCTCGTTTTGGGCAAAGGATTTATGCCGACCCCGGCCATCTTTCAGTCCCTTCGGGCTCATCAGCGGGTTTTCGCCACTCTACATATCGCCAATCGCCGGGACGCCCGAAATCACTCCCACCAAGGAAGGAAAAAAACTCACAGGATTGCGCATGGCGAAATATCCTATCATTCCGAGACTTCCCAGCGAGACGAGCCGCTTCCGATAAGCGTGTCTCTAGCCTCGGCCCCGGGTGAGTCCTTATCACGTTGTTCAATACCTGTTCCTGACATAAACCCGTAAGCACCGACCTTGTCCATGCACAAGACACTCGAGCTTGGAAATAAGCCAGTCAAAGTTCAGACTGGCCGCTCCATTTTTGGTGTGTGAGTTTCTAGTATTTAGACCTGGACCACGTGGATTCTATGTTGGTCCACACTCTATCAAAACCGGCGATGGGGTGGGAAAGTCAGGGGGTTGAAGTCAGCTTATATTACGAAGGCGTATGTCAAAAGAAAGAATGCATCTTCCGCGGTGACCCCTTCTTTTTATACCTGAGCCTTAGTATACAAAAAATCCATCTTGTTGGCGCGCAGCAGCAGCCCAAAACACCTGCGGAGATTCATGATGACCGTCACGCCAAACCGCTCTAATAGTTGCAAATTATTAATCAACCAAACAACGCCTTACGGATTTCTTCCGCACTGAGATACCACAGCAGAAACGATGTCCCAACCACTATTCCGGCGGTGGGAAAGTAGATCCAGATGCTGAGATCTCCTTGACCAAAGAGAGAAAAGTTCATGCCAAAAATAGAGCAGGTAAGTGTGAGGGCTCTGTGATTACATACACTTGCGACAGCAGTTATATCTTAGTCCAGGCTCTCTACTCCCACTAGAACCTGCAGCCCATCCGTTTCCAACGTTTGTGAAATTGATGTTGTTTCCGCCACCGGGCCAGCCACAAAACCGTCGACCACCCGAGCACGCTAACTACCCACACCATAACACCACCACCACAACACCCCGAGACAGTTAACCTTTGGTTTATAATTCACGCTTCGAACCTCACGTATTCAATCCGGGAAAAATTGGTAATTAATATATAAAGCTCAACGCCAGCTTGATGCCTATGCAATATGTAGCCCCGTCCCGAATGCATCCATGATATTCCGCCCTTGCTCCTTAGTTATTATGCCTCTGCAATGCCAATGCAAAAAGTCACCCCCTTTTCCTCACCCCCTTTTCATCACCCCCCCTTTCCCATTCCTTTTCTTTACACCTCCCTCCCTCCTCCGGATTACCTCCCCCCATTAACCCCCACCCAATTCCGATACTCGCACTTGCACCCGCCAGTCCCGCCATCCATGCCCCCAAACGAGGGGTTGAACCCGGCCGGCGGATTGGCCAGGTCGCCCCGGGTGTTCATGTCGTTGAGCACGAAGCGGGCGTCGTCCAGCACGATGCGCTGGCGGTCGTCGACGCCGCGCACAAACACGAGCTTCTTGCCCCGCTGCCCGCCGTGCGTGTCCAGCGTGACCGTCACGGGGTAGGGGAACGTGCCGGGCTGCGCGCTGCTGTTTTCGTTGTTGCTGGCAAACTTGCCCGTCAGCAGCCGCGACGTGTTGGTCATGCGCGTCCAGATCTCGACCTTGTACCGCACCGATAGCCACGTGACGAGGAACTTGGCTTCGGTTTTGAGGGCGCCGCCGTTCTGGTCCGCCGGCACGGGCGTCGACTCGCCGCCATTGCCGAGGAGCGGGTCGACCGACTTGATGTAGGTGGTCTTGTTGAAGTACGAGTAGAAGCCGTAGTGTTCGGTCGGGAGGCCGCGGTCGTACAGGCGGAGCGGCTGTTGTGTCGGGAAGCCGAGGAGAACGGCCGGCGCGCCCGTGCCGTCCTTGTCGAGGGCCGGTGGAGGGACGATGTCGGACGCGTTGACGAGGCCCTGGCCTGCCGTCAGGTTGGTTTGCGGGCGGTCCTCGCGCCGCGTGAGGACCGTTGGCCCGACTGTGTCGTTGACCGAGCGCAGCATGCTGATGTAGAATGGGGTTGGCTCGCCCGCCTTGTCGTCCGAGACGATCCCGTCGGTCGTGTTTCCCAAAAAGAACATTTCCTGGAAAGTAGGGGGAGGCGGGTCGGATCGGAGAGCGAGGCTTGAACCAGACTCGTCACGCGCACTCAAGAAACGCCGGACGAGAGAAGTAAAACCCGTGACGGGAATGGCACGGGGGCTTGCGGTCTGGGTAGCTGTCTGGGTAGACGCTGTCTTTGTGTTATTAGGCAGCGGCAGAGATGTCCCAAAGTCGGACGGAGTCGGACGGGGAGGATCCCCGATGACATTCCACAGCTGCCGGGTGTTGTTGTCGAACTGGATCTGGATAACAAAGCTGGGCTGGCTCGCGTCAAACGGCGCGACCGAGTCCGCTTGTTCCTTGGGGAGAGAGCAGGCCCAAAGCGTCGCCGGCTTAACGCACGCCGTCGTAGCGTCGGAGTCGGGGCCGATGACAGTCGAGATGCCCGTGGGAATTGGGGGGAAGTTGGTGAGGTTGAGAAACCGCGAGGGCACGACTACCTCGGTAGCTGTCTGGCGCGACAGTAATACGCCCAAGACAACGCCCAGCGTCGTCAGCAACAGCACCGCGATGCAGACCCCCAAGCACACCCGCCTCCGTTTCCTCCCCTCGCGTCCGGGTCTGCCAAAGCAGCCGCAGCAGGGGAAGCAGGCGCGGCCATGCCACGTCCTGCCCGCCTTCCAGGCGACGGCATCCTCTTTCTCGTGCCGCCGCCGCTGGCGCTCTACTTTCTGCCTCGGGCCCTGCCCCACCACGTCGATGAAATGATCGCCAGGCACAAAAGACCCCAGCGGCCTGTCTGGTAGCCTCTGATGCTGAGTGTGAGTGGGAGGTGGCGTTAGGGGGACGTCCGCTAGACTGATGGCACCCTGGGATGTCATGGTCTGCGACAATCCAGGCGGGACTGGACCGGGAGAAGGTGGATACATGGCGTTCAGTGGATGGCCAGTAGGGAAAACTGCGCGATAGCGAACGTTGTCGTTTTTGGGCGGCGAGTATGGGGGTGGTAACTCGCCAGGTGTTTGTGCCTCTTTGGCCACTACACGTGGCTTTTCGGGTTGAGTCACCCTTTGTGAGGGCGTTGGGGCCATCCTTGAACTTGAAGACGAAGGTAGCGGCGATGAAACGTCCTCGATGATGATTACTGGGGGTTGTCGCTGTAACCTGGGAGTGCTCCGCGGGCCATTCGAGGATTCGGCTTTTGGGTTTTGGGAGATGGGTGGGAGGGCCGTCTTCTTATCCACATCATTCCACCACGCTCGGTTCTCATCAACCTTGGGTTGACTGGGAACGGGGCTGTGTGGCGTGGGTGGTCCGAAGGGAGAGGTCACCTGGTCCCACCAGCCTTGAGATCGTGAGCTCCCATTTGTAGCCGATCGTTGCCGGCCCATGACTCTGAGAGATTTTCTTTGTGTTGTTGCTGGACTGCCGCCGTCTTCTTCAAACAGTGTCACCGGTGTCGCCATGTCATCATCATCATCGCTGACATAAATTGGGGTAGTCACAGTATCCCTGTGCTTCTTCCTCTCATTGGCCGCCGGGAAGACGCCTCCGCGATCACTCGCAGTGAGGGGCGAGGTATCGGCCGCCCTGTAATGTGTCGGAATCAACGGAACAGCGGGTACGTAGCTCCGTTCGACAGCCCGCGGCGAGGCTCCGTCCTCGGTGTCGGGCGACCAAGCCGAGATTGGCTGGCTTGGTGAGGCCACATTGGCCGGCTTGAAGTATCGGGGGGACTCGATCGGAGTCTGGACAACAGCTGTCTGCGGGCTGATGATGACATCCGAGTCGGAGGGCATGGAGAAGCCGATCACTATCGGCCTAGCACCGGGTGACAGGTCGGCCTGCGGAGAGTCGTCGGCGACCAGTCTTTCAATCCTCTTGCCCTTGGTCGCCCTCCGCTTCAGCCAGGCAAAGGTGCCGATGGAGTCGTCCGACGGCGCGCCCTCCAGCGCCTTTAGGGCGGCGGGGTCGACGAACTTTCCGGTCCGGCTCTCCCGATTCTCGGGGATGGGCCTCATTTGGTTGGCGATGTGCTGCTGCTGTTGCCGCTGAAACTCGGACATGTCGGTGACAAGTTTGAGACCGGCCCTCTCATTCTGGTCCCTCTGCCTGTGGCGGGACCTTAACCTGCGTATCCTCTGAACGGACTGGCGGGCGGCGGAAATGGACGTCCGTTGCGATGGCCGTCGTCGTGGTTGCCCTGCTACCTCGTTCATACTACCCCCCGTCTTCTCGGACACCAGGTCGAGCAGGGGGCCATCTCTCGTCGGGATGGGCGTTAGCACCTCGTCGTCTTCCCAGTCCTCCCAATCGTCCTTGGTTCTGACGGTCAACCGGTTGCCAGAACCGGGTTGAAGCGCCCGTGGGTCGCTCATTTTGTCTCGTGTTCTCGGGTCTTGTTTGCTCGATGGGATTTTCGATGTTTTTGTCTTCGTGCTTGCTTGCTTCTTCAGAGTCGTTGTGTTGTAGATCCGTGTTGGTGATGTTTTGTCCGCAATATCGAGCAGCGAATGGTGTGAGAAGAAAAAGAAGGTGACTCTCGTAACAATGGCCTCTGCCACGTGCTCGAGCCCCAAGAAGTGATTAAGATGTCCTCGTCGGAACGATTAAAGAACGGGGAAGAAAGACACGGGTCCGAGAATAGGCGCTCGCTCTGGCGCGTGACAAGAGTCAAAGAGGCCCCAAGGGTGCCGCGACAATGAGAAAAGCAGATGAATAGCGGCGAACAAGGAGAACAATGGCAAAGTCAAAAAGGGACAAAGAAAAATCCAAGACGGAACACCAAGCATGACTCCCGCACTGCACTAGGGGCTGCCAGCGTGTCGCGTCGGCGTGTTTCTACCGTCCCGTCATCCCGCCATCCTGCCGTGCTGCCTTCCATTCTTCATTCTGCTGTCGCCTCTTCCTCTGGCTCATCTAGCCCATCTAGCCTAGTCCCAGCAGGCCCTGACAGCCGCCGTCGCCAATGGCTGCGCGGGAAACGGACGAGCCGAGCCTGGCCCTGCGTCGGCCCTTGTCTGCGAGGAGGTGCTCGTCGTCAAGCAGCGCGCTCTCTGTGGACAGCGCGAACGCCCCATGTTTGATAGAGCGGGGTCTTTCTGTGGAATAAGCGCTCAGTGGTCGTTGGTGTTGCGGGGATTGGCTGCTGCGAACCGCCGGGACTCTTGTGCGGCACCCTGATTGGCTCGTTGTCGCGGATTGCCCAAATCTGCGGCCAGCCAATCGTTCTGCTTGCCGCCTCCCAGTCTTGCTTCGTTTTCTACGTTTGAGTGAAACTAACCACGAGAGGCCTCATCGCTTTATGGGGGGCAAGGGGGGCTGAAGGTGGCTCAAACAGTCAAATAGTCAGTTTGACAATTTACGGTTTGTGTTTCCGACATGACAAAAAGCCAACGCAGAACACTCAAAGCATACCCCGGATGCCAAGCACTTTCCCGACCGACCCGGCCCACAGAAGACCCACCCCGGCGGCTCGAGGCACGGAGCCGCCGGTTGCTTGAAGCGAGCGCGTGTTGATGCTTGGGATGGCTGCTTTTGGCCCGACGCAGCATGCACAATCTTGACATTTCTGTACTTCACCTGTTAGTTACAATGTTCCGTTGACTGACGCCAGCACAGAGAATAATAATGCATTTTCCGAATGACCGGTGAAAAGCTCGGATCTCGACGGCAGAACGAGGCTAAAAGTTAAAGAAAGAAAAAAGAGAGAGAGAGAGAAGTAGAGAACAACAAGAGACGACACCGTTTGCCTGCAAGGACTTGCATCTTGCGTGATTGTCCTCAAGCATGGCAAAAAAACACTCCACCCACCCTCTCTTCAATGGCTTCAGACGACAGGATGCATGTGAGATTGCGCACAGCAACCAAGATCGCCAAGTCTTCTAGATCCCGCCAAGATTCCATGCCAAGCCCTCACAGCTGTCGCTGCAAGAGGTAGTGTTTGGGACAAAAGGCTCACAAACGACTGAGTCCTCAACAATTGGTGTCAAGATGGCTTTGTTGTGGACTAGGTGGGAGGGGCGCACAAACTACGGCCTGTACTATGTAAATATCCTGCACGGCACGGCATGTTTCCCTACCTCCGAAGTACAGATTGCCTACCTGACTTTTCCCGGTTGGACTAAAGATCGCCCTCCCCTGCATAACCCCCACTAACAGACACTGTAAATTGCGATCCTCCTCCCATCGTCATCAGTCAATATCCATCCCGTTTTGTTTTTTCCAAAGGGGATTCTCCCTCGTGGCTAGTGCACTGTGTACGCCACAAGTTCAGTCAATATTCCTGTCCTCTGTACCGTGTCACTAATATCACGAAGCTGAAACAACTCAGATTTCTCGTTGTCTCACAAGTCCAACGCCGCCAAGATGGTGCAATCTGGGCGGGTGCAGGATTTAAGGGGTTGCCGAGGAGGGCGCAAACTCTGAGTATCTGCTACAATACTGGGTCCGGTAATGATGTTTCGCAGCTGGGCATCCGGAGTGCTCTCGGTGACGGGACCAGCTCCCAGGTGAAGTGAGATGAAGCCGCAACAGACTACCTATCAACAGGCTGTTCGAAGAAACAGTTAGGTTGTCTAGACCGGCAGAGGCCGCTGCACCAGTATAAAAAAAGCACGGCATAGGTATTCCGTCCCGTGGCACCTTAACTCCGCGATCCGCTGACACAAAACACCATCGTGTGTGTCATCATCAGACAAGGCGCCTCCAACGGGACATCAGTCCGGTCGACATTCTCCAGTTCTACCACGCGGAATTCGACAGAATGTTTAGGTGGAAACATGATAATTACTCCGTACATACACCGTCCCGAGACCGTCCACAAAAGTGCTGTCGACCGATCTCCAGGACCCATGTCGTTGTGGCACAGCAACAAAGGGTAGCATTCGGCAGGGAAGCGGGAACGCACACTGGCCCCTGGCGGGCGAACGTCAAAAGGGTCGAGAACCTTGTCGACCAGTGTCGGTCGCAAGGGGTTTTTTTAGCCTTGGCAGAGCACTGTCCACTCTCCTCTGTTCAGATGTTGATGCAATTGATGAGGCCAGCATTCTTCGGTTTTTTGCAACTATCCTATAGTTAATGACTTCCTCTAGCTTCTCACTTCCCGCACCTAGTGCACCCTATCTCACGCCTTGCCGGTGGCGATAAACCGAGTCCCAAGAACAGGCCGTCGATTTCTCCACTGGCCCACCCACCGCCGTATCGGTGACGCGGCACACAACCGGACACGAAACGAGGAAACATCGGACCCGGTTGACCCGAATCTGTCTTGATTTTCGCTTTCACCCTCAACCCACAGCGTACACTACAGCCGTCGCCAATCCATAGCCCGGGTATCGAAGACAGCCCCATTCAAACTCCCGCGCGGCATCGCAGCCAGAGGGGAGCCAGCACCTGCAACCTGGCGTTCTTCAACTTTGGCGGTGCGACGTCGTCGTCGTTCAGCGACCGACCGGCACGAAACCATCACCGAAGACGGTCGTCGGCCACAACTCCGCCCTCCACCCTCCGATTGGGTGATCATATGTACCTAGGCGTTCAGCCCCATCATCAGCCCTTAGGTCCCCTCTCACCTATTCCAGGTACGTGTGCTCCCTCCTCCCTCCTCCGCTCTCCTCACCCACCCGCGGCCGTGGTATTACCAACGGGTAGGCGCAGGCTAGTGAGGCCGCTGGTTGGTGCATATATCCTGGGCTAGCTAACACAGAACTTTTCTCTTCTTTGTTCTCGCTCTCCAGGAACTCCAAATACCCCAATGTCGCTGTCGCGCAGTCCGTCTCCCGTCCCCGGCGGCGGCTGGGCAAGTCCAGGTCTCAACATCGCGAGCGGCCGATCGAGTCCGACAAGAAACTCTCCAGGATCGAGCGGGACGCCGGTCATGTGGGAATCATCCAGGCTAAAAAAGAGCCCCGGCGCTGGATACCCCTCGTTCTCGACCAAGAACCAGAGCTTCTTCAGCCGACACATGCGCCGCTTTTCGAGCAGCCTGCCGCGCTTCAATGCGAGCTCACAACATTCCGATAAAGAGAAGCTTGGTCGCGGCAGGTGGTCGATCCACAACGTGCCTCTGCTCGGGAGGATACGAGGGATCGTGGCCCGCATGGGGAGGAAGATGAAGATAAGATTGCTGATCTTGCTCATGATGCTCCTCTCCGTCATCATATTTTACAACAGCCGTGAGTGACCTCTTGCCCCCATGTTCACTGAAACCCTTTAGACAACACTAGGCTAACACCAAGCGACAGCTCTGGTGTACCATTGGCGCAGGTCGAGCTGGTTTGGGGGAGGGGAGAAGTTCGTGATAATACTAGGGGCCAACGTGGGCGGTGGCGTGATGGACTGGAAAGGCGCGCGGGAATGGGCGATCGAGCGAGACTCGGTGCGAAACAAGAAGAAATACGTCGGTAATTGGGGGTACGAACTCGAGATTGTCGACATGAGCACCAAGAAGCGGTATGCGCACGAGTGGCGGGAGAGCTGGGAGAAGGTCGACTTTGTCCGCACCGCCCTAAAGAAATATCCCAAGGCTGAGTGGTATGCTGCTGTCCCCGACTTGTTCTCGCGCTTGAAACCAACCCTAACCGTTTGTTCTCTAGGTTTTGGTGGCTCGACCTCAATACGTTTGTCATGGAACCCACCTACTCGCTCCAAGACCACATCTTCAACAACCTCGAGAAACACGTCTACCGAGACATCAACGACTACAACCCCCTTAATATCACCCACCCCTTCACCGACACATACCTCGACGCCGAATCGCAGAGCCCCATCGGGGACGGGAAGGCCAGCTCGGTCAACCTCATCCTGTCGCAGGACTGCGCCGGATTCAACCTGGGCTCCTTCTTTGTCCGCCGGAGTGCTTGGAGCGACAGGCTCCTGGACCTCTGGTGGGACCCGGTCGCCTACGAGCAGAAACACATGCAGTGGGCGCACAAGGAGCAGGACGCGCTGGAGCAGCTGTACGTCACGCAGCCGTGGGTCCGGAAGCACACGGCCTTTTTGCCCCAGCGCATGATCAACAGCTTCCCCACGGGGGCGTGCGCCGACAACGGGAACGACACGCGGATCCACTACGACGAGAAGGACCGGGACTTCCTCGTCAACATGGCCGGCTGCGAGTGGGGGCGGGACTGCTGGGGCGAGATGTACAACTTTCGCCAGCTCAGCTACTACCTCAACCGGATGTGGTGGGAGCGGTTCAAGGAGGACTTTGTGGCTGTCATCTGGTTCAAGCTCACGGGCCAGAGGGTGAAGCTGTAGGACAGTAGACAGTCCCGAGAACAAAAGTGACCCTGCCTCGCTGAGCGACGTTGTGGTTTTTTTATCCGCCTTCCAGGTCCGTGGGGGCCAAACGGGTGAATGTTCTCCCGGCTCATCGTTAGCTACCTACCTACTGGTGTGAACACCCGGCACCACCATCCCGAGCAGGAATCGAGAACTAATTGCCGGACCCTGAGGCTTGTTTCTATGTGCATGCTCGCTCACGCTGGCTCTGGAGTGACGATGTAATTCTTGGAGTTTAGACTAGACTTAGAAGAGCTTAAGACAGCGCCTTGTGTGCTTCGTAGAGTATTGTTTATTACTATTGCTGTAGTGAATTCCCCCCCCCTCTTGGGGCAGCCCACAAAGGGAAACCATCAAGCAAACCGATATGCTGTCATGAGTCTTGAGTGGAAGGCCATTGGCATTGACGCACTCGCCAAGAAATTGTTTATGCCCTACATCCATCAACTGTCTGCACTGCTGTGGAGCGCGGGGCGGGTCCACTCAGGTCTGCCAAGAAATCCCCTCCAAAACCAGTCGATTGGCTTTCGCCTCTTCTCACTGCAACAACATCGAAGGAGCGGGAGCCATCGTATGTTTCAGCGACTTGGCTGGTTCCTGGCTCTCTTCCGTTTTCCCTGCCCCTGGCTGGCTGGTTGCAGAACTGTCTGAAGATTCAAGACCATGGCAAGCAGACTGGATGGCGTTGTCCCTCCGCAATCAGAGCCCAAGAGTTTGAGACAGGATTTCCTCTTGCGGAGGCGAACCCCATCTCGACACCCGCGAACCTGGCTCCCTGGATGCACGTGCAATCCTGGCCGTTCCCGTCCAGCCATCAGACCAAACACAGCTTGACAGCCCCGACAATCGCCATTCGCTCGGCAGCCGCCAGTGTTTCGTTTCTTTTTTCCAACATGGACCTTCCATGCTCTCCCCACAGCTGGGCGTCCCCATCGTCCTGGTGTTTCCGAACCCTGACTGTCTGGACTGGATATACACACGTCTAATACCCCGTTTCCACCGCCACCTCATCATCAGGAACCGCGCTAAAGGCCGAATCATGTCTCGAGGCGAATAGCTCCAACTTGGCGGCCTCTGGGCATGGAAAGGAGCGCTTCTGGGCCCCGTGTCCGATGCCGCGTGCAGCCAAGTGCAGCTGCATCCATGCCAGCTCAAGATAGGTATTTCATCAACATATTTCCTACTTTGGATCTTCACTTGACCCATGTGCATTCCTCCTCGATGGTTCTTCTGTTCACAGTCGTGGCCGCAGTCGTCTCTCCTTATGCGGCTGTAGCCTTTTGTTTCGTTTAATTATTTATTCATCTTTAACTCGGTCGTGGAGTGGCTGGTCAACTACGGATTATTGACACCTAGCCTTTCTCTATTGATATTTGGCTGTCATTGCTATTGTTACCTGTTCTCAATAGCAGAGTCCCGGGTGTAGCTCGACAAGCTGTTGCCTCCTCTACATCCAGAAACTATCACCCTTCTTGGTTCGCCATAACTCGAGAGTTGCCAACATCTTGGATCATCCAGCCATCTTGAGGTTCACGCCGCAGTCTCAGCACACATCTGCCAGGGGCAGCCGACTGATACTCACACGCTCATTGCAAACTCGAGGCCCAGGGGAGCAGGTCTCTTCTACTTGCGGGAGTCACTGTGGCACACGAAAAACGGGGTTGCTTAATCGACATCTTCGACAAGGAAAATGGTTCGACCAGCATTAGGCGTCGCCAGTTTGGCGCTTACCGCACGCTCAGCGCGAGCAGCCTCCAACTACAACATGGTCGATGTCTTTGACGCAACCAACTTCTTCAACGAGTTCGACTTCTTCACCCAGCCAGACCCAACCCACGGCTTCGTCCAGTACGTCGACGCCGCCACGGCAAGCCGGGACGGCCTAGCAGGCTTCACCGAGGGCGGCGTCTACCTCGGCGTCGACTACACCAACACCACCACCACGGGCCGGCCCTCGGTCCGCGTCACGTCCAAAAAAGCCTACACCAAGGGCCTCTTCATCGCCGACATCGCCCACATGCCCGCCGGCAGCGCCGGCTCCAGCTCGTGCGGCCTGTGGCCGGCGTTTTGGATGTTTGGCCCCAACTGGCCGACCTCGGGCGAGATCGACATCATCGAGGGCGTCAACAGCCAGACGGCCAACTCGGTCACGCTGCACACGGCCGCCGGCTGCTCCGTGTCCAACGCGGGCTCCCTCGCCAGCACCAAGCTCCTCTCGGCCGACTGCCAGGGCAACGAGGGCTGCACCCAGGACACGCGCGCGTCCGACAACAACTACGGCCCGGGCTTCAACGCCGCCGGCGGGGGCGTCTACGCGCTCGAGTGGACCGACGCCGCCATCAAAGTCTGGTTTTTTCCGCGCGGCACCGACATCGCCACCCAACTTTCTTCTTCTTCTTCCTCATCTTCCTCATCTCCCTCCCCAGAAACATCCACAAAAACACCAGACCCCACCACCTTCGGCACCCCGCTCGCCGTCTTTGCCGGCTCCAACTGCTCCATCGACCAGCACTTTGCCGACCACAGCCTGGTCTTCGACACGACCTTTTGCGGCGACTGGGCCGGCAAGACGTGGGCGAGCGACGCGGCCTGTGCCGCGCTCGCCGACACGTGCGAGGCCTATGTCGGCGCGAACCCGGCCGTGTTTAGCGAGGCGTATTGGTTGGTGAATGATGTTAGGGTGTATCAGACTGCTGGTTCTGGTTCTGGTTCTGGTGCTTCTGGTGGTGGTGGTGGTGGTGAGAGCAAAAAAAGGGGGAGGAGGGGGGCTAGAAGGAGTGGTGGTGGTGCGGTTGAGGGGAGGAGGTGGCAGGGTTGATTTTGAGGGAGGCGAGTTGATTTGGTTCTACTTTTCTTCTTCTCTTTTTCTTTCTCTTTCTCTTTTTGGTTCTCTTAGAGCGTGCTTGACGGATATATGGCAGGCGGTGGTGATTCAGCGCGGGGCGTTGGGTGCGTAATGGTTGGCCTGGCAGTGCGTGTGTTTTGACAACGTGCCTTATTGATATCCCGGGAGCATATAGGTGGCTTTTTCAACGTTTGCGAGTGTGTAGAGAACTTACAATGTCTTTCTGGATTTTTAAAGGGTATGACTGTTGGATCGGAGGCTGGCAGTGGACCGATAGCAACTTAAACACGCCTCGGCCCATTGCCGCATAACGCTCGACGCTGCATTCACTTGCCTCGAATTAGAAGCCTGTCTTGCATATTAAGCGCAGTTACACATGTGTGATGATATCGAGTCAGCTGAGGGAGTTCTTCTCGCCTTGCATCAGGGTTGGAAGATTAGCATGATTGTATACATTTCACTTCAGGGGTCGTATCACGACAACTATCGTTGATAATGCCTGACCAGCCTCCACCTCCTCCCAGCTGGCACGACATTGCCGTCACAGCCCCAGAAAACCCAGCAATATCCAGCAACGTATAGCCCATTCACTTTTCAGCACAGAGAGCAAATATCCATCATCCAAATACCTTCCTCACCCCCCCCACCCCCGTCCCTTAAATACTCACGACGGCCCAGGAATCTTGACCAGCGCCTCCCGGAACTTCCTCCAAGTCAGCCCCTTGGAGATGTTGACATGTCTCTGCGGGTTCTTGCGCCTGGTATCCCTGCTCTGCGTGACGTACTCGGGGAGGATGGCTGCCAGCGACTCTTGGATGTGCTTGGACATGGCCGGGTTCTCGATGCTGCTGATGAATTCCCATATAAAGGTCTTGTCGGACTTTGGCGGGTTGGCTTTGTACCTGTCTCGAAAGAGGAGGTAGAGGGAGCGGATGTCCACGCTGGGGTCGTTGGACGGAGCTGGGCGTTTGGACTGTGATTGCACGGCTTCTTCGGGCTTCCTCTTGTTGGGTGCGGCTGGGTGGTTGCCTTCTCCCCTGTCATGTTGGCCGCCGTCAACGTCTGGAACTGGGGGTTGTTCGTGAGAAACGCGTCGGCAAGGGGCTGCGGGACCTTGGGAGAGTGTGAGGTCGATTTGAGCCGAGCGCGGTCCCGAGCGCTGAACGGGAATTCCAAAATCGGGCTTGTCCAGCAACCTTAGCAGACCATCCCGCCGAGCGAGAATGTCGTCTAGAAACTTGACCATGTCCTCAGAGAGGCCATGTCGGGTCTCCATCGCTGTTGTGATTTGGCTCCCGAGCGCAGCCAGCTTGTGTTCCGCAGCTATCCTCTCTGCTCTTGCCTCCCTCAGCTCTCCTTGGAGGAAGTCGACTTTCTCGAGTGCCAAACGGTACTGTTCCTGGATAGTTCTGATGTCCTGCGATGTGGTGGATCGCAACGCATCCAGGCACTCCTGCTGCACCACCGTTTTTTCGGACAGCTCCGTGATCTGCCTCGACGCCTCATTCTTGTCGTGGCTAATTTGCTGCTGGACAGCAGATAAGCTGGCTCGCAACGTAGCTGCTTCCTTGAGCTCCGTGGCGTGTTGTTCGATCTTGGACTTGGACTCGGCGGCGGCAGTAGCGAGAAGGTCATGCCGGTTCGCAGCGTCTCTTCGTAGGGACGTGATTGACAAGTTTGTCTGCTGGACGTGTTCATCTAGGGCCTTCCTGAGGGCGTTGACTTCGCGACTGCAATGCTGGGCACCGAGGAAGCTGGCCCAGGCGCTGCTCAATGACTGATGCAATCGGTCAGGCTTGGTTGCCTCGAATGTGTCCATTGCTGCCTGGTTTGCTTGGGAAGGAAGCTTTGCTGCGTTGGTTTGGAAGGTGCTCGACCATTGGCATCCTCAAAGAGGAAGCTGGAGTCTGGGCCGCAGAGACATGAAATAACAACACCGGCTCAGACTTTTCAACACCCGACCTTCGTTCTTCCCAAATCTCGAAAAGCCGAGTCGGTTCAAGCTAGTGCCCGACAGCGACCTGCCCGGATTACTAAGTGTTGGCGACTTTAGTGACGTTGGTGCCTTCCAGAGGCGCCCCGTGCTTGCCACTGCCAGTGCCAGATGGTTGAAGTTAAGTTGGGAAGGCACGATGCAGCTCATCGGACCATTGATTTATGGCTGCCTCAACCACGAGGCAAGTCAGGTAATGTGCCAGTGGCCCTCATCAAGAAGGCCGCGACGTCGTCAATCTGCTCCGGGGCCTTGAGCCAGTGCCCTTCCAGTTCCGCACCTGAGTACTCTTTCCACTCGGCCTGGAACCCTGCGTTGCTAAGCACCTGCTGGGCTTGCCGGCCGAGCTCGACATCGACAACGGCGTCATCGACACCGTGACCCAGAAAGATCGGAGTGGAAAGGAGCGGCCTGCTGCTGAGCTGGGACGCAGCGGACTGACATCAAGCAGACAGCATGTCTCCAACGAAGCTATCCGATGGACTGGTTTCTGAGGCCGCCCCGTCTGCTTCGACGACATCACCCTTTCCCAGGAACTTGTGGATATTTGCTGCAAAAGGCAGCCAAGTACTGGCTCCTACGAATGCCCCGAACGGCTTGTCGAGATTGCCGTGGCACAGTAGCGTCCACATGCCGATTGCGCCTCCCTGACTGATACCCATCACGACCACTCTTTCGGTCTCCCCACCAAGCCTTGTGACTTCCTGACTCAGGATCGACTGGAGGTGGGCAACCGACTGCCTGATGCCTTCTATTTGCGACTCCTCTCTTGCCGTCGTGTCGGTGAGTGAGTGGGCCTCGAACCAAGCAGGCAGCATCTCTTCAAACGCGGTGCTCCACAGTTCTTGGGACGACGGGAACACCCATCGCCAGCCTGGGAATCTCTGTGTGAGGGGCTTCTGGCCTGACGCCGTTGTCTCAGCGAGTTCTTCGGCAAACTCTGGGCCGTTGCTGCCGCGGCCGTGCAGCATGATGGCTGTGTGGGTGTGCTCCGCACTCGGCTCCATGACGTGCACGGGGTCAAATGAGCTACTGTCGACCAAGGGGCCGTTCTCGGGGTTCATGATGCCAGCCGTTGTGAAGGTTGTTGTTTCTCAAGAGGGGGGGCTAGGGGAACAGCTGCCCCGGGCCGGCCGTGGTTGAAGTTGTAGGTGGCTTCGGCCGTCCAATTTGAAGCAAAAAGTGCAGGCTGTGCAGCCGCAGCTTCCATTGACTTGCGTCTGGATATAAGGGTACCTACTAGTTCGAGTTGCCTTCCTAATAACTGGAAATGGCTCGGTGCCGGACTGCTATGGTAACTTTTTGGAAGGGGTTGCTTGAGCCTTGGAGAGTGGTTGTTGACAGTGGCAGTTCTCGCACTGGGCCCCTTCTCGATGCGGAGAGGCCCCACAATGCCCTCGCAAATGATTGGCTGCCTGGGGGGCGGGCGCCTTTGAGCAACCTCCCGGGATGGCAGTTCCCCCTCTCTGGGCTCTCCTCCCAGACCGGGCCGTGATCAGGTGCCTTCCTCTCCGTCCAAGGCTGCGGCTTGCGACCTTCGCGGCAGTCACGGTAGCCTCGCCGCTCAAGTATTTAGCCAGGCCATGGGCCACTTGTTCCAGTTCCCTTTTCCTCAGCTCTTCTCAAGTTCTCACTTTTGCCCATACCCGCCCTAACCATGGCCACCGTCTGGGCCCGGACTGCCCACCTGGCGTATGCGATTCCTTAAAAGCACCCAGCAGACCACAGCACCTCGTCCACGTTCTCTCAGCCACCCACATCAACGACCTTTCGTCTCAGGCACCCAGCTTGCCTCTAGAAACCGCGCCGATGCCTGCATTTGGCCAGCCTCGTCGGTCAGCCGAAGACATGGCCACTAGCTCGGGTGCACGCTCAGCCACCCTCGTTGTCCGCCCTCGATGACAGGGCACCATCGCAGCCCATCGGATGTCGTGGCGCCGGAGTTCGTCCTGGGCACGACGTTAAAAGGCCCACAGTTGTTCGATGGTTCCGAGACCTCGGCAACATGGCTCGGCGGTGTTGTAATGTGTCACGAGTTGGGCAACGTGTACATGTGGCAACATGAAGGATCATGGTTATTTGGTGAGTGTCGCTCCCAACGCTTCCCGGTCTTGAGATGCTAACCGCTGTCCAGACACCTCGGCTGTTTCGACCCTCCATTAGGCACACATCGGTCGTTTCTTATACGGCGCATGGAGGACGTTGGGAGAACTACACCGGGGGTTCAGCGTTGACTTTTGCCACCGTCTTTGTGGGTTTTCATTGTATCCCACGTCGTTACGTATGTACCGCCAGTCCCATCGTCTGGCTGTTGCTCGATGGATTGCCTTGCTACGTATGTCCCTTATCCGCCTGGACGATCGTTTCGTTGCTAACGGGCTCTAGGGGGCGTGGGCAATGCTTGCGAGCTCGGGTCCTGGGCAGGACATTAAAAGGCCCGTCGACTGACTGACCTTTGGAGGATGGTTCCCCCTCTCACGATGGTTTCTGGGAGGGAGGTCAGTCAACCATGGATCCGGAAGGATCAGGAGTGCAACTCGTCCGGCCGGCGTCCACCGGCACTCGGAGCTCGCAGATGTATGGCGGTTGGTGGACTAAGACCGAGTTGACCGCCTCTGCAACCATGGCCACCACGACGAAGCCCGCCATTGCGCAATTGGGCACTAATGTCGACTTGTGTGTTCCAGCCCGTGCGATCCATTGGGCACGGTTTTCAGCACGGATATTGGGGGAGTTTTACATCGTTTCGCACGTGTTTTTAGGGTTAGACCGGTTCGGCACCCGGGAGGAACGACTACGGTGTGAACAAACGGGTTTGCATCGCTAGGGCGGTGCCCCACTGATGGTGGGTGGTTACCGCCTGTGGCTTCATACGAGCGGGATCCTTTCTGAAGGAGATAAGCGCGATAGTAAGGGCGACATGCCGGAACCTCCCCCGCCGCCCCGCCGCTTCTCAACTCAACGGGGCCGGGGGAGGAGAGCTCGTGCAGAGGCTACTTTGCTCCGGAGCCAGCGTCTCGGACTCGGCCGGTATGTGTGGCCCGATCCCCTGTCGGTTTTGGGAAATACTAACTCGGTTCTGCAGAGGAGGATCTGCCGACCGTTTTGCTTACAGCCGCAACCCCGGAATTGGCCGCCTGGGAAGCGACGGTCGAAATCGCTCGTTGGCAGGTGTTATTGCACCCGGGCTGGGCTGGTCGCGTCTCCCAGGGGACAGTTCCGCTACATGTCGTGCTGTCTCCAAAGCCCCGACTGCCGGGTGCCGCGCCGGACATTGGCAATGCCTGACTTTCGGCAATGCAGATCAGCGTTTGAAATTAACAGCTATTGATCTTTCGACGACAAGGTGTGACTCCGGGTGGGGGGTTTGTGTTTAGCAGGGGGGATGCCTTTTGATTCTCAGCCAAGATAGATTTCCTAGACATGTTTGAACTCAAGCCCGGCATTGTCACCAACCACTGGTTCTCTGGATTGGGGAGTGAAGATTGTGGTGATGTGTCTCAGATGCTGAGTGTGAGTGGGCACCTGGCGAAGAAGCGGATTATAAATGGCCAGCAACTGACATTTTGAAGTTGGCGTAACGGCTCTCTTTCTCCAACTCGCTCCCCCACCTCCGGGCGAAGAAACACCACATCAGCAATGGCTACATCACGAGTTGTCGTCTTCCAGGCCCTCGGGCATGGCCAGCCGCCCGCAGCAACGGCGTTGGACGAGCTCAAGCAGCAGGCGGGTTTCCAGCGAGCCTTTTTCGGCGTCAAGATGGAGGATCCGGAAACGGGGATTTTGTGCACAGGTGAGTGGGCATGTCTTCTTCCATTTTGTGGGTGATGACAGTACTAATAATGATAATACCATCTTGGCATGAAGAGTGGTCGTCGACCGCAACAGCGCTGAGCGGCTACCGCGACTCGGGTCTAGTGCCGTCGTCGTCGTCGTCGTCGTCGTCACCGTCACCGTCGCTCGGAGGTGGCGGCGCCAAGGAGATGTTGGTTTTTGCAGCAGCAGCAGCAGCAGAAACGGCAGCAGAAGCAGGCCAACATGGTGGTCATGAACAAGGCGGTTGGCGCTCTGTGCTTGGTGCGCCGTGTACCGAGGTGTTTACTGCGTATGGCGTCGAGGAAGGGTTTGTGGGGAACGTGGGACGGTTTGTGAGTTGTGTGGATGCTGATCCGCCTGAGGGGTATCGGGGTGCGGCGGTGTTTGGGGATGGGAATGGGGATGGGGAGAAGGTGGTGAGGATGGTTATTGGGTGGGCGAGTAGAGAGGCGCATTTGGTGGCTAAGGAGGGATCTGGTGGTGAGTATACCTACCGAACTAGGAATGGATGTGTGAAAGGGGGTGATGCTGATGAGATTGGTAGCGATCCGGGAGAATATCCATGAGTTGAGGGTGTTGAGGAGGGCGGTGGACTTGTTTCATGTTGCGTTTAGAGAGCTGTAATTAGCCTCTTTTTAAGGTTTGGGCGTCCGGCCTTTGGAATATCTCGAGATCAGTCCATGATGCAGCTCCACTGAGTTCGGTGTAAAGGGGCTCGGGGGGTGCTAAAAGGCTAAAACTTACAGGGGGTCGGAGAGCGGGAGGGGCAACTCCACCTCAGAGCTCCCCCCGTCCCCCCCACTCCGTGGTTCGTTCCCGTCTCGCCGGGTCATAGTTTTGCCTCCAGGACCCGGCAGCAGGGCTGCAGTTCAACCTCCGGCTGGGCCGTTGTCAGGAACCGGCGAACCGCGTTGCTCCCGGGTGGAGAGCTGCATGTTCCGTTTCTTTTGACATGATCTCTTTTGACATGATCTCTTTTGACATGATCCCATCTTTTCTCTCTATTGTAAAATACCCAACCCACCTCTGTGACCTCTCACTCGCCATCTCATTTCATAGCGTGAGTGAGCCGTTCAGTACATAAACTCAGACAAGATGGCCTCGGAAGACCAGCACAGCGGCGGCGCCTACCGCCAGCACCTCCCCGACCTGTCCACCCCCCGCTTCACGACGATGCAGAAGCAGGACGCCTACGAGTACGCAGCGGCATTCAAGGAGAGCGGCGTGCCGCCATGGCTCCACGGCCTATACCTACACTGGCGCAAGCTGTTGCAGGAGCCCTTCAAGGGCGTCACCAACGATGGTCTGATAATATCCCGTCCTCCTCTCTCTTGATCTATCCAGTCCATCTCACTCAAACTTAACTTACTTACTTTATGTAATTACCCAGGCCACGTCCGCCCGGACCTCTTCACCCTCCAAGACGAGGGCATGCCCATCCACTCCATCGTCTCCGCCGCCAACGCCCTCCTCGCCCTCCTCACGCCCGCCCAACACACCCTCCTCACCCACCACATCGACTCCCCCGAATGGCGCACCTGGTCCAACCCCGAATTCCTCCTCTCCCCCAACAAGGGCCTCCGCCTCGACGAACTCCCCCCCCCCACCCGCACCGCCTGCCTCGCCCTGCTGCAAACCACCCTCTCCCCAGAAGGCTACACCAAAGCCCTCTCCGCAATGCACATCAACGGCTTCTTGGGCGAGCTCGTCGGCGCGCCGCGCGTGCTAAACGAGTTCTCGTACAACCTCGCCCTCTTCGGCACGCCCTCGACCACAAGCCCCTGGGGTTTCTCGTTTTACGGCCACCACCTGTGTCTCAACGTCTTCTTATACCAGACCCAGATCGTGCTGGCGCCGTGGTTCACGGGCGCCGAGCCGAACCTGATAGATTCGGGTGGTGTGCATCATGGGACGCGCATCCTGCAGGCCGAGGAGACGCTCGGGTTGCGGTTGATGCAGAGTCTGGATGGGGAGAAGCAAAAGCGGGCGCGCGTGTATGAGTCGCTGCGGGATCCGGCCATGCCCAAGGGGAGGTGGAATCATGATGACCAGCGGCACTTGTGCGGCGCGTATCGGGATAACCGCGTGGTGCCGTACGAGGGGGTGGTGGTGGCGGAGATGGAGGCGGCTCAGCAGGGGTTGGTGAGGGGGATTCTGAACGAGTATTTGCTGTACCTGCCCGAGCGGGCGCGGGCGGTCAGGATGGGAGAGGTGGAGCGGTGGTTTCATGAGACGTACTTTTGCTGGATTGGCGGGTTTGGGGACGAGGATGCGTTTTATTATCGCATCCAGAGCCCCGTGATCATCGTAGAGTTTGATCACCACTCGGGCGTGTTCTTGACGAACAAGGAGCCGGCCAAGTTCCACATTCACACGCTGTTGCGGACGCCCAATGGGGGCGACTATGGGATGGCGTTGCGGCCGTTGATCCCGGGCATGGAGCAGGAGTATCTTTGGGAGGGCGAGAGGGATTGATGGATGGGGGATTGGACACCAACGAGTCACTAAATACATTGGACGCAAGACTTTGTTGTATTTTCTAAATCTGGTCCTAGGGCATCTCTCGTCTCCTGAAATTCCTCCCTCCTATGAACCCCTGGGCATCGTCCCCCAGCTCCCGCCGCACACGCACTTCCTCTGCTGCGAGAGCACAAAGTTGTACCCGGGCCTCCGACTCCCTATGTCTTCCATGACGGCGGCGCAACGCACACAGCGGCGCCACTGAGGGCCGTCATCGTTCCCAACCCCAGTCCAGGTCCCGTGGATGTTGGCCCCAGTGACACCAATGCCATTTGCTGCTGCTGCACCTCTTGCCTCCTCCCCGCTCACCGTCCTCTTTGCTGGTATCGCCGCGTCATGACCAGCTTGCTTTGCCCGCGGCCCGACAACAAGCTCGACCCGCTTAAACACATCCACGTATCTCCCCGCCGCCTTTCTCCCGGCCATGTTCTTCGGGTTACTCTCCATCTCGAGTAGGTCATAGTTGGCAAAGTATAGCTTGGCCGGGTCCGTCTGATTGCGGAAGGCTGGCAGGGTGGTGGTGAAGAATTTGAGCAGCACCTCGCGGAAGCTCGGTGGCGGGTTACGCCCCAGCAGCATATCCAGCTCGCAGTGAACCTGAGCCTTCTTGATGAACTGCTCATTGAACTGCTGTTGCTGCTGCTCCGTCATGTTGGCATGCTGGGCCTTCATCTTGGCCGCGTTGAGCCCCGAGAAGGACTTTTGGTAGGCCGCCTGGATGTCACTGCTCAGGTCGCTCAGGAGGCGGTCAAATTCAGACACCTTGACGAGCGTCGATGAGACGGCGCGCACCATCCTCTGGTAGGCCGGGTAGAGTGCCGGGTTTGGGCGGGCGCCGGCGGTGGCGGCGGCGGCTGGGTCCTGCTGCCGCTGGACGTGGGTTTCGTAGTACTGGGCTGCGCGGCTACTTACCGTC
The DNA here is from genome assembly GCA_033296705.1 of Chaetomidium leptoderma. Classification (NCBI taxonomy): domain Eukaryota; kingdom Fungi; phylum Ascomycota; class Sordariomycetes; order Sordariales; family Chaetomiaceae; genus Chaetomidium; species Chaetomidium leptoderma. The sequence continues at coordinate 40,226 of MU856907.1, read as the reverse complement.
TCGACGTGCATAAGCCGGCGGCAAGCCGCTGACAAGAAGCCACGCGTAGAGGAGCAGAGTAGCAGCTGGAGGGAGACGTCGTTCTTGGACTGGAGGCATTTTGCCAGCTCCGGGAAGCGTTTCGGGTCGGCCAGCATGGCCATGATTTCTGGGTCGTCGAGTAGTTGGAAGAGCGAATCCGTCAGCCACGCGAGCAGAAAGATCCCCCACTTTGTGCATCCCGTTACCGCGTCCACCACTTCTGGGTCATCCAGGGGAACCAGCTTCTTCTCGAGACCCATTGGCGAGTTGCTGGCAACGGTGATGACGACGAAAATGTTCCTCACGTTCAGGGCGAGCATAGCAAACTTGCCGCCGTAGGAGCGGGGCTTGAAGTCTCCGCGGAAACTGAGGTGGTTGAGGACGCTGAGGCAGAGTTGCAGAAGAGTGTTCCTGACGAGCTGGTCGTGGTGCGCCTCTTCCGAGTAGTCGACAACAATTTTAAGCATGTTGACCATCTCTCGCACCCAAGCGTATGCAAAGTCTGGCCGCTGCGCAAACGGCCGTGCCATGGCTAGAACATCGTCGCAGGGGGCCGAATTCACCGCCGTGGCGGATAAGGGGATGGTCAAGGCGACTAGTATTGTCTTCTGATCGGCTGGGGCAAGAGTTAGCGCAGAGAGCATATTGTCGGAGCACCGCCAAGCCATCACTCACTACTCTGCAGTGTCGTGTCTGGGTCCTCCATAGCGTGATGTAACCTATTCCATTGGACGGTCGAATCCTCGCAGATCTGGGCGAAGGAGCAATTGGTGGGCGAGAAGGCCGCCTGAAGACCTGCGGGGAGAGGTTAGCAAAAAGTCGGAAACGCTTGCAGGATAATCGGAATGAATGCTTACATGGGGTATCATTGACATATTGGAATCCAACTTGGAGGGGGTGCGTGATGCTGTCGAGGCTATGCTCGCTGTACATCTCATCCATGGTGAAACGATCCCTGTACTGGACAGTTCCGTCGCTGAAGGCAAAGCAGAGCACCCTGCCAAATTGTGCTGTGGTAACGGTCACGACCACTTTGGGCAATATTATCGGGTTGAGTTTGCGTAGGTGTGTCATGGTCTAGAACGCCAGTTAGCCATTGCCACTCGACTTCGGCTCGCTTGCAAGGGAGGATACGTACAGGAGGTGTTGATGCGGCGCCGTTCTTGGATCCAAGCTGTTCAAAGGCCGGGTGGACGGTCTGGGGTTGGTCGTTGACAACTTCCCAGCGATCAATGATACTTTGGTTCTCAGAGTGGTAAGGAGAGGCGTCTTGCGGGACGTATGATCGCACTGTCAAGACGACCGGGGGAGCCATGGGCTGGGATTGCCCGGCAGGGGCAGAAGGGAGGATCTCGATGTGCGAGAGCTGAGCCATGGACGCCTCCAGAACCGAGTCACTGGGGCCGTGTTGAACCCAACTGGTCACGGCCACATGTGTTTCTCTCAGAGACGGTCTCAGCGGCACACTCCCAGGGGGCACTTGCTTGTCGGCTTGGGGTAGGCCCCACTGGATGCCGACGCGCACAACCCTCAGCTGTTTCGAAGCGGTTGCGAGGGCCACCAACAGATTGTCTGGCGACGGATACCTATATGAGCTGGTGGTACAATGGAAAGTGTAGGGAAGGGCAACATACTCTTATCTGAGCACAGAGAGGCGTGGGTGATTAGATCATCAGAAGAGGTCACGCTCTCGAGTTCGATTGCCGTCTCTTCCATGCGGGCGTTGTGTTGCATGAAGAATAGCTTGAGGGATCCGTTTGTCGTCACACACAGGAAGGCACTCTTGCCGGGCAGGGGATGCCAGGGGCCAAAGGCCTGGTAGAACTGGTGCTCATACCTGTACTCGGACTGGTTCTTGATGGCCGGGCCATGGATGAGATGATACTGCTTGTTTTGCGGCATCCCCACGGGAAGCCAGTAGCAGCCGACGATGGCGTGGAGGTCGTCGGCGACGTCGGTCTCGCAGCGGCGGACGGGGTAGGTCTGGTTGATGGTGATGTGGAAACTCAGGATGGTGATGCGGCCGAGTGCGTCGACGACGGCGAGGTCTGGATTCATGGTGGGGCTCCAGGCGAGGTGCACAAGGGGAGCGCTGGCCGAGGCCGGCGAGACGGGAGCGGGCGACGGCGACGGGGGGGACCAGGTGGTGGGCTCGCTCAGTTCCCATTCGGTAGTGTCCGGGTTGCAGTGGACGTAGCGCAGTTCGACTGACATGGCGTCCTTGGAAATGGTAGCAATGGTGCCCTGGCGCGACCAGGCGATGGACTGGCAGCAGCCACGGGTGCGTAGCTCGTCGAGCCGCTGCTGCAGGTGCTTGCTCGGCAAGGGGCGCGGCGGTAGGCCGGCAAGGGCGTCGTCCATGACGGGGTCCCCGAACAAGTCGACGTCGTCCAGAGCCATGGCGCTCTCCATACCCCCCATACCATCCATGCCCCCCATGGTCCCCATGCCCCCCATGCCCTCCATGCCCTGGATCCCCTGCAGTCCCTGGAGCCCCTGCATGGCCCCGTCGACATTCATAGCGTCCCCGTCCAGGAGGAGGGCCATCTCGTGGGCGCTCATCGAGGGGTTAGACGTCAACGGTCAACCCCGCGAGCCAAAGAGCAGTCGATGGTGCGGTCCAGACTTGACGGCAGCCGCCCGCTCGACGGGCCCAGGCGTATGTAAGTGGCAGCCGCGGTGGTAGATTGGTCGACAAGGGATGAGAAGGCACGCCGATGATGCAGGGGGCTCGATGAGCAAGTGAAGACTGAGCGGAGAATGCGAGTGGACTGCAATGCGGGTTGAACGTGAGCGTGAGCCCAATTAAAAATCCGGGGTGCCGTGGGGTTGCCGTTGTTCAATTATCCATTGAATCCGCTCGAGATGGAGGAGAAGCGGAAAGAATTGGGGACTGGGAAATGGTTGTTTTCGGGAATAGTTATTATCGAAACCACGCCGTGTTACGCAGCAGCAGGAGGCTTGTGACGTGGTTGACTGTGTAAGGGAATCGTCAGGTGTTGCCGAGCTGAACAGAATAGGTAGGTATGCTGAGAGTCGCTCATCAATGAAGGTGAAAGCGTGCAACTGCTGGCCACTGCCCGGCTGCCAATGATGTGCTGCCTGCAACCAATTCAGTGGAGTGCCGACCTGCGTCAAGCCACAGTCAACTCAGGTACTAGGTAGCTAATGTGGCTGCTGCCCTGAACGTAAATGGAACCTTTCCCTGTCTGGGAAAGCGGGAGAATGAGTGGGCCTCTGCCAAGGGCTGGGTGGATGAAACCCTGCTGGGTCCGTTTCCGAGCAACGTGTCGTGGTGGAGTCCCCTGAGCGAGGTTCCCCGTCTGGGCCCGTCTGGGCTTCTCGAGGGCTCGAGGCACGTCATTTTTGTTTATTCGGACCAACTCCGTTTCTCTTTGCTTGTCGATGGAAGACGGGTTCCATTGCTGAAGTCATACCAAAGTAAACTCGACAGCGTTATTGGTTCTGCTTGGGCTTGCAACTTGCAACGTCCAACGGCGCATTGTCTTCTGCTCTGCCACAGGGGATGATGCGGCGCCCAACCGAGGACCGTGGTCAAAGGAATCGATCGGGCATCAGGGGTTTTTCAGAAGCAACCTCACCAGTGAGGTTTCGTTTTGAGCGTTGAGTCAGACTGCGCCCACAACAGACTATATTTATTATTTAGTCGACAGTGCTGTAGGAAAACAGTTCCAGGTTTCAAAGTACACAAGCAAGCTCTGGTGAATGTTTGGGTGTGGGACGGGACGGCCGACTCGGAATGGAATGCGCCGACAGGGAAAGCATTGATTTCCGGGGCATGTCAGGGCAGATCTTGGGCGGATTGTGGGGACGTCACTGGATCCTGCCGCGCCCCCCTTTGCTGCCAGTCAACGTTTACTGAGTGGGTGGCTGCAGTGCCGCCAAAGGCCCATCAAAGAACGCCAACTCTTGTCGTCCCGAACAATACCCAGCCAGGGTCAGAATAATCCCGTCACGAATGCACCAGACGTCAACCACCTTCTCCCCGCCCTCGTTATTCACACTATTCACGCGGCAACACGTGAATACCCACCCGTGACCGCCGCTATTGTTCAAACGATCGAATATAAAAGCCAGCATTAAAGAGGAGGACCAGGGAGACCAGCAAAAAACACGCGATTCCAACTTTCATCAGCCATGATATAACAACCGCACTCCCCCCCATTCTTTTTCGGCAAGGGCTCATCTCCTTTGCCCCTGCACCTCCGGCCCTTTGACGTCGCAATTGGCTTTCTCAGCCAGCTCAGACGACCGCACCTGGCCACAAACCGCAGCGATGGCGTCCCCACAACATCACCCGTCGTCTCCCCCTTCCTCGCCGCTCTCCGTCCTCTCGCAATCTCCCTCTCCACCCAGCCCGGCGCTGGACATCGCCAAGCGGTATCCCTCGCCCAGCAGTTCCAGCGCCGTCACATCCGGCAGCACGTCTCCTCTGAAGCCGTCCGACATGTCAGACTCGACCGGGGAAATCCGAGTGCGAACAGATGGCCCCCCGCCGTCCAAGCGCCGCCGCACCGCCGCCCCTACGAAACCGCGCACAACTGCCCACATCGACCTAGAGAACCGCGGCGAGCAGGAGGACGAGAACCTCGAAAGGCTCATGGCTGCCCTGAGGAAGAAGAAGAAGATTGTAGTCATCGCAGGTGCTGGCATCTCCGTGTCTGCTGGGAGTACGTTTTCCGCATACATCGACAATCCTCCATGCTGTGTCTCGGCGTGCATGCTGACCCCTCATTGTAGTTCCCGACTTCCGCTCCTCGACAGGCCTGTTTACGACTCTCCGGGGACAGCACAAGCTCAAAGCCTCTGGCAAGCATCTCTTTGACGCGTCAGTGTACAAGCATGATTCGTCAACCGAATCCTTCCATACCATGGTCCGCGAGCTGGCCCAGATGACGTCTGACGCAAAGCCGACCGCGTTTCACCACATGCTGGCGTCAATTGCTGCCGAGGGCAGGCTTATGCGCATGTACAGCCAGAACATCGATACCCTCGACACCCAGATGCCGCCGCTAGCGACGACGGTCCCTCTGAACACCAAGGGCCCGTGGCCAACTACCGTTCAGCTCCATGGTGGACTCGGGAAAATGGTGTGCACAAAGTGCGGTCACCTGGAACCATTCAACGCATCCCTGTTTGAGGGTCCGGAACCCCCGCTGTGCGAGAAGTGCAAAGAGCAGGATCAGGTGCGGACCGCCTTTGCCGGGAAGCGGAGTCACGGCATTGGCAGGCTACGGCCGAGGATCGTACTGTACAACGAGTACAACCCAGACGAGGAAGCCATCGGCAACGTGTCGAAGGCTGATCTACGCAGGGTGCCCGATGCCGTCATTGTGGTGGGCACGAGCCTCAAGATTCCCGGCGTGCGGAGAATTGTCAAGGAAATGTGCCAATTGACCAGGAGCAGGCGGGACGGCATCACCGCGTGGCTCAACCTTGACCCAGAGCCGCAAGGTGCCGATTTCAAGGACTGCTGGGACTTTGTCGTCCGCGGGAAGTGCGACGACATTGCCGAGCTGGTTCGCCTGCCGCGTTGGGATCAGCAGGATCTTGGAGACCGCGAGAGCTACATGGTCACGGGAGACGAGCACAAGGAGAAACAGTACGCGGAAAGCCTGAATCGCGATAGAGTCGACGTCCTTCTCGAGCGCAAGCGTTCCAGTAGTGTGGATGAGGAAGGCTTCATCCCCTTACAAGAAGAGGCCCAGACACCCGCGGGCCGCAAGCCCAAGCTCCTCGAGCACGGCGGCATGCCCACTCCGATCGCGAGCCCCCGGGTTCGGAGCCCTCTCCCCACCGTCAAACCAACCACCAAGTCCAAGTCGAAACAGAGCACCCTCACATTCGGCAACTCGGCCGTCTCGAAGCCCGCGGGCCAGAGCCAGCCACAACAACAAAAGACTGCCGCCAGCAAGCGCAAACCGCGCCAGCCAAAGAAGGCGCCAGCCAAACCCAAAAACAGGCTCGACCAAACCTTCCGCACCACCAAGTCATCCACAACAGCAACAGTCTCACTCAAGGATATCAAGACCCCCCACAAGCGACCCCGCTCAGAAGAAGCATCCGACTCGTCAGACTTGTCCTCCCCCATCGACATGCCCAACGACTTCCTCAGCCTCCCCTCGCTGCGGCCCAAAAACAGGGTCAGCAAGCCCGCCCCGCTCACCATCCTCACCGGCCCGCCGCATACTACCACCACCTCCACCGATGATTCTTTGAGCTTGGTGGTCGTTGCGGCGACGATATCGCCTACGTCGAAGCCGAAGCGGATGGGGCATCTTATTGACTAGGTGATGGGGAGACGAGACGGTGGTGCTGTAACTACCTACCACGACTTGCGCCGATCCGATCCGGACTTGCTTGAGACTCTTTGCTGCATCTCGTATCCTTTCTGTTTGGTGTGGGGATTGGGGCTTGGTTGGGTGTATAGTATACATACCTACGGGCATTAAGATTAGGTTGGGTTTATGAAGGGGTTTGTTTCTGCCTTTCTCAGTGGCCCTTCGTTGATGAGGCCGTTGAAGGCAGTTCGGACTGGGTTTTGTTGTTGTTGGGGAGGTCAGGTGACATTAATACCCAGGGTCTGGGGATGGTATCATGATACATGGTAGAGAAAACGGCAAGGGGAGGTACCTATTCTGGTTGTTTTAATGGTGTTGAGGGGCGGTCATACCAGACAGAACCTTGCTTGAGAGAACTGCAAGATTAGCTACAGGACAGAAGAGCAAAGAATACATTGCTGATATTAATAATGTCTCTCCATTTTCAGTGGCCCTACCCTACCCTCTATTCTCGTTTGTTTGCCCTTCCTTCCCCGTTTCTCTGCAGAATGAACTCAAAGGCAAAGCCGTAATATGCCGTATCTTCCAAGCCACAAAAAAGAAAACACCACACAGCCAACGAACGGCCAGACAGACAGCAGATTAGTAGTAGCAAGTAGAGGAAGTATTAGTAGTAGCAAGTAGAGGAAGTATTAGTAGTAGCAAGCAGAGGAAGTATTAGTAGTAGCAAGCAGAGGAAGTATTAGTAGTAGCAAGCAGAAGAAGCATTAGTAGTACCGCGCATAAAAAGCACCTCAAAGCCATGTCTTCGCTCCAAAGAGCCAACCCCCCATAAAAAAGTCAAGCAGAGAGAGTAAGGCAGGTATATAGCAGTATCAGCACATCCCAAGCAACGCTAAATAAAATGCACAGGGTCCTTTTCTTCCTCCCCAATGCTGCCCATAATCCGCAAGTAAAGAAAAAAACGTCGCGGCCTTTTCAAGTCAGGTTACTTCTCGATCCCAACCCCAACCAACAACCCCTTGAAATGATTGCCATGGCCCGTCCTCCTCTCCCGTCGCCCATGATCAATGCAAACTCCGGATATGTATGTACAACTACGGTACTTTATCGATTCGCAGCTTGAAGAGCGTGTATAAAGTAAAATAAAAAGACAGAAACACAAGGCCCCCCCCCTCCAGTCGCCCTCTTTCAGTTCCAGTACGCCAGGCCCATGCATGATATGTAAGGTAAAAGGGTAGCCCAAGTGTCAATTGACACCACAAATGTCCGTTTTGTCAAGAATTCGATAGTCTGGGTTGGGGTTGGCCCTAGTATGGGCTATGCCGCGCGGGCGGGCTCCGGCCCTGCCATGACGGCTGCCGGACGGGAACATTCCTGTTCTCCGTGCGGCGGTGGCGGTAGAAATTCAGACGGTCGCCGTCCTCGTAAAAGTTGCGGCGCTTGGGCTCCTCCCTGCGATCGTCCCTTCTCTCATCGCGTCTGTCCTCACGACGCTCCGCACGCCGATCATCACGGTAAGCGTCCCGTGGACGGCGCTCCTCGCGGTCGCTTGCAATCTCCCCATCCTCCAGGTCCGGGTTTCTCGCGCGCCTCGGTTCGTTGGTCCGGTTGTTGTCTTCACGATTCGCCTTGTCCTTCTCGACGAGATCGCCAAACATCTTCTGGAGCCGCTTGCCGGACACTTTCACATCGCCGAGGGGCCAGATCGAAGACAAGAACGCCCTTTGACAGTGTTAGCATTTGACCGGGGACTAGGCAGTCAGCCGGGCGACCGTGTTACTCACCAGAATTTGGGTTCCAGGCTGTCAAGGTCGGGCTCGTTCGCCCGTAGGCCCTTCAGGTGGTTTCCGAAAGCGCGAATCTCCTCACCCAGGATCTTAGCCCTTTCCTTTGCAGCGGGGAACCGCTCCTTGGAATACATGATGCGCTCCATGTTTGGCTTCAGAGGTCGGAGGACAGACCAGACGAGCTGGTCATTGTCTGAGTTATCGATCTCGTCATCGCCCAGTTTTGCAAGTTCCTGGAAATGCTCGACGGCCTTTTGCCTGTCTCGCCTGTATCTCTCCATGGTCTCCGGGTCCATCTTTGGCCTCTCCTTCTCCTTGGGCTTCTTCTCATACTTGCCATCGGCCTCGAGCCGCCGGTGCTTGGAGCCGCGGTCGTCGTAGTCGTCGTTGTACTTCCGCTTGTCGGGCCGGGGCGTGCCGCGATCGTTGGCGTTGCTGTACGAACGGTGGTGATCGCGATCACGGTGTTGACTTGGCTTTTTGGACATGGGCGGAGCCGGTGAGGCCGAGACAGAACTGCCGTCCCCACGGCGGACGCCGTTCGTCAAAAGCTTCTTGCTGCGGTGGTGGTTCTCCACGGCCTTCTTGGCATTGACATCATTAGAGTACTTGGCCATGAGGACCGACAGGAGGTACTCAGACCGCCGGACAAGGTGAACGGCACCGGGAGACTGGATCCCCTTGTCGTCGGTTTTCCGGCGCTCCTCTTTCTTGTCCACGCGGTGTTCCTCCAAGAAGAATTTTTCGTGCATCTGCAGCTCGGGGTCATCTCTGATCTGTGTCCAAGCGCCAAAGCCATACTTGTCGATGCCAATAAGCAACATGCCGTCTTCGCGTGCTCCCCATTCGCAAGAATACTGCGCCGATTTGCTCGCATCTGGCAGCCTGAACGTCGAGACGTCGCCGTGTTCTCCAAGCACGCGGTGCAAGAGCTTCAGCTGAGGCGGTCGTTCGACGACGGTTTCGGCGTTGACTTTGCGAACCTCGCCAAAATCAACCAAGACAGCCTTCTTGTCCTTCTTCGCAAGCGGCTTGCCTGCCCTCTCCTCGTCTTCGCGCAGCTTGTCATTATTGATGTCCACAGCTTGTTGGCTCACAGTGGCCAGATCCTCGATGATCGACTTGAGGAAGTCTCGATCTCGGTCGCTCAGACGAGCATCATGGACGATCTCCTCCTCGCGGTCGTCAAAGAAGCCGTAGCGGAAGAATGCGCGGATGAGATTGCGCGTCTCCTTCTCGTTTAGAGGGCGGCGCGGATCTGAGAGCAACGCCCGTTGCTCATCCATCTCTTCCTGCTCCTGTTTCTCGCGCTGTCTCTTCTTAGCGACACGATCAGCCCGGTCAGTTTCGACATTCCTCTTGGAGCCCTTCAACGCGGCCTTGCGGGGAGCGTTTTCCTCCATGGCCTTTGCCAGATACTCATCGTGCTTCTTCTTCTCTTCTGTAGATTTGATGACAGCAAGCTCCTCGGCGGGAATGATCTGGTCCCAGTCGAGGGCCAAGTCGTCGACTTTGACATCGGTGACTTGCATCCAGTTGTCCCAGTCGATGCCGCCGCTGCTGAGGTTGATCTTGTCATCGACGTCCGTCTTGGTGACTTCGGCATTCTCGAGGATTGCATCGATGTCCAGCTGCTCGAGCTTTTCCTGGTTGCCGGACTGCTCAAACAGATTCTGAGACCGCATCTTGAGAATCATAGAGATATCCTCGGCGGTCTTGGCCTCGTCGAGCTTCACGCCACGCTCCTTGAACTGCTCGCGGAGGGCCTTACCCTCATCCGTGACACCAGCCTGGATGGTAAGATACTCGAGGAAAAGCTTGTTGCGGGCACGCTTGACAACTTCCTCTTCAATGGTCTGCTTCGCAACCAACCGATAGACGTTGACAGGCCTCTTCTGCCCGATGCGGTGAGCACGTGCCATCGCTTGCAAATCAGCCTGGGGGTTCCAGTCAGAGTCATAGATGATGACTGTGTCAGCCGTCATCAAGTTGATGCCGAGGCCGCCAGCTCTCGTCGACAGGAGGAAGCAAAAGTCGTCGCTGTCATCGGCGTTGAAATGATTGATAGCCATACGGCGAGGACCGGCAGGGATTGTGCCGTCCAGCCGTTGGAACTGGTAACCACGGATTCGAAGATAGTCCCCGAGGATGTCAAGCATCTTGACCATTTGGCTGAAAATCAGGACACGATGACCGTCCTTCCTTAGCTTCGCGAGAAGTTGGTCCAGCAGCATCATCTTGCCGCTGCTCGTAATGAGACCCTTGATTTGGTCTTCCCGACGGGTGCTCCCAGCGAGCACCCGCTCCTCGGCGCCCTGGAACATGTACGGGTGGTTGCTGACCTTCTTCAGCTCCATCATGATATTGAGCAACGACTGTTTATGACCGTTGCTCGCATCACTGAGGGCGGCGTAATTTCGGGTTAGGATGTTCTTGTAGTATTCCAGTTGGACATCGGAAAGCTCGACACGAATGATCTTTTCGGTCTTGGGCGGCAGGTCGGATTCGACCGTCTCCTTGGTCCGACGCAAGATGAAGGGTGCGATGGCGGTGTGCAGCTCCGAAAGCTTCTCCTGCGTCTTCATCCTCTTGGCCTCATCCTGCTGCTCATCGGCAACCTCCTTGCTATCCGCACTCGAGAGCAACTCAAGCTCCTCGTCAATCAGGACCTTGCCCGGGTTGAGGAAGTCCAGGAGCGCTGACAGTTCGGCGAGGTTATTTTGAATCGGCGTGCCAGTGATGAGGACCTTGCAGGGGACGCCAAAGTTGTTGAGCTTGAAGTACAGCTGGGAGTCGCGGTTCTTGAGGCGGTGGGCTTCGTCAACAGCGAGAACCTGCCACTTGATGCCCTTGAGATTGTCGGCGTCTGCGAGGATGTAGTCGTAAGAGGTGACCAAGACATTGAACTTGGTCTTCTTGGGGTTGCCATCGACAAAGAGCTCGTAATCCCGAATGTTGGCGCGGGCCGCCTCCGGCCCAAGATAGACGACGTAGTTGAGATCTGGAGCCCAGTGGTTGAAAGTGTCACACCATGCTGGAATGACACTGAGTGGTGCGACGACGAGGAACGGGCCTTCCTGGTCACGTTCGTTGCGGAGCCAACTGAGGAACGAGACGGTCTGAACCGTCTTGCCGAGACCCATCTCGTCAGCCAGGATGACGTTGTTCGCGCGTGTCCAATTGAGCGCAAGGAAGTTGAGGCCCTTCAGTTGGAATTCCCGGAGCTGACCGTTTGTGACGTAGTCTGGTTGCGTCTCCAATTTGGTCATCCTCGACCGGGTTTCGAGATTCGTCTGCTTCCGATCCGACTGCCAGGAGCGCGTCGACCGATCCAAGAACTGGTCGATCTTATCTTGGGCGTGGCTGCTAATGATGGAAGCGTCTTCCCAGGTGCATTCGTCATATTGAAGCCCCTTCCACTTGACAAAGTACTCCGTGCCGTCATCGCCATCGCGGACGGCGACAATGCGCTCAACCTTGGTGAAGTCTTCCAAGGCTTCTTCTTGGCGCTCTCGGTCCAACGACCACTGCTCGCGCATCTCGGGGGTGATTTCGTCACCCCCGAACTTCAAATCGAGCTCGTATTCGACCATCTTTTTGTAGTAGTTTTCAAGCCGGCGGAACCCGCGGAATCCGGCGACAGTCTCGGTCGTCTCCCAGGTGTTGTGGAGATGAGACTTGCCCTGCCATTTGATGAAGAATTCGAAATCGTGCCGAGTAGCGTCGGGTGTGAGTTCAACGCCTTCTTGTGGGCGATGGCGGAGGATCCTCTCGATGTAAGGCGAGTTGTCCTCCACATCGGCAGCAGCCCAGTAGCCGGGGGTGGCCTCGTCCTCGTTCTCATCGTGATCCACGTCACTTTCTTGGTAGGCACCGGCCGAGACCTGAGCGGCACGGCGACTGGACCATCGCTTCTCAGCCAAGGCCAAGGCCGGCTGTAACTCTTGCTGCCGCCGAGCCTTTTTCCGGAAGCTGCGAGCTTTCGCGCCGCCGTATGTGTCGGAGTCCGAGTCGTCAGCAGATGTTTGACGAGCCGGTGTGCCTCGCTTCGAAACTATCACGCGCGAGAGATGGTCAGCTACAACCGGTGACATGGCTTGTTTTCCAACAGGAACACGTACCCGGCAGGGAGCGCTCGAGGCGGCGGCGCTTGGCAGTCGCCTTCCGGGGAGCCGGAGTGGCATCAGACCCGGACGCTTCCTCTTCGTCATCTGAGTCGACCTGCTCACGAATGTTAGCACAGGGTCTATCTACGACAGGACTGCCAACCGTGGGCGAAACTTACGACCGCCCGACGTTGTGTAGGTCGCGACTGTTTAAACGGATTTGTCAGCTGCCGGTTTTTAACGACGGTGACTGGGCATTATCATACACTACGTCTCAAACCATACAACTCGGGATTGTCTCGCATGTAATCGTCTTCTATTGCGTGACCGGATTTCCGCTTGGCGGCAGTGGGCGCCGAGGGGGAGGCGGCGCGGTCAGACGCGTCGTTGCTCTGTATCGAGGCCGGGCTACCCGCGGCATCAAAGTCCCCATCATTTGGGGACTCGTGGTCACTGGAGTCGGACGGCTCCTCCTGCTCCTCCGGGGCGAACTCCGGGCCCTCGTCCGGCGAGCCGGCAGCATCGGCCGACTCGGGGGATGCGGCACCAACCCCGGCGGGTTGGCCGTCAGAGAGGTCGCTATCGCTCAGGTTTCCGTCGGCTATATGTGTGCTATGTTCGTCCGCCGACGGTGAAACGTGCCCATTCACCGGACTCGGATCCGGGGATGTTGACATGGTGATGATCGGAGCGCCAGCTGCCTGCTGCAAGACGACGATGTTAGCACTAGATCTCCCGCAGTTGGAGGATCGCGAGCGGGGGCTCTGGAAAGAGCCCACTCCGGCGACCCAAAATCATCAGACAACGGCGGAAAACACGCGACGGCCATGTTTCAATGATGCTTGTCGCATCCGGGGCGTGTAAGTGATGAAGACGAGGCTCGGGGCGATGGCGGACAGCGATTGCGGCTCCCAGCGACCGTGGGCACCGAATGGACTGACTGGACGGCATCGAGACCATCGCGGGCATCGATTTCCATCAAAATTCGAGTGTCCGACGGCGCCAGGAGAGCAGCAGGAGGGGCGTCTTGATGGGCGCGGGCCAGGATTGATGGCGGATTTGATGGGCAAGACGCGGCGGGTCACGACGTGGTTGAGTGCAAGGGACAAGCAAGTGCAGTACTTACAGGTCATCAACAACAACCTCCAGGCAGCAGACCCTTGCTTCGACTTGCTCAAGGTCTGTTGTGGTCGGGGTTGTGGTGGGGTGCTGTGAAGAGCGCGAGACCCCAGTGTGGTTTAGTGATGATGGTGTAGCGGAAATTCGCAGTGGTGGTCGGTCGGAGGAGAAAGAATGGAAAATGGTGAATGCACTCGGTGGCCTGTGCTTGCTTGGCCTGGCCAAGCCCCACACGCGAGGCGCGGATTGGGCCCCCAACAGCCCGTCGGTGAGGCTGACAGCTGACAGCTCGCGTCCCCTCGGGCTCCAGGCTCTGAGCCCTCCCTTCCAGGTTGTCCCTCCTCAGGGCTCAGCTGCGGCCCGTGAAATTTCCAGGTCGTCCGTCTGTTGGCGTTCTTGCCCGTGAGGCGCAATGCAACGCAACCTCTGCGATCGGCGGTTTGCTTCTCGATTGATCGCGAGTTAACTCAAGCCGACCGATTGAAAGTTCCCGACCGGCTGGGCGCTCCCAACGGCTTTTTCCCCACCGCATAAAGATTTGGAAGTAGATGATGTAGTGCAGGGCCGGCACGATGCTCTTATGCTGTCCAGGTGCGGCAGTTCGGGGGTTCAAGTGACGAGAGAAAAAAGAGAAGAGGAGATGCTGCAGCTCACTGTCCGGTGGTTTCTCGACAGCGGGAGTAGGTAGGCCCGGTAGTTATATGTGCCGGACTCGGGCCCGCAGCACCGGTAACAAGCCGCCGTAGCTGATTACGACGCAGCGCCGACGCAGTCCAACTTTCGATTTCTAGTCCTTACTTCTTAGTGCTTGAACACAGCAGGTTGTCGAGAGAAGGAACTTGACACGATGGAACTCGGAGCAATAAGTGAAGACATCGACATGGTTGGTTTGCACGATTCATTGTAATGCAGCCCGGTTCAAAGTTGCAATACCATCCCATGTATGGGCTTGTTGAAAACTGGATTCTGTAGAGCCAACTAGGTACACAGCTTGTATGAGTCTCTCTATTTCCCCCCAGATATCTCAGAGAGAAGAGAGAATTGTCGGCCGCTTCGGTTCATGTATGTTCATCACAGACGAAAGGTCCAGGCCTGGAGCTGTTGGCCTATCAGCTGTGCCACATTCAAGCTTACCGGTGCCACTGACGCCGCCTTTCCCTCTTTGTGGCCTTGTGGGGCTGTTCTGTCGGCTTTTTGCCCTGCCCCTCCTCCACAACGAACGCTCGTGTGGCATTTTCGCGGGACTAGAAGTGCCCCTCCTTTTAGAAATCCATATTTCTCCATCTGTCCACGCCCACGCCCGCATACCGCATACCGCATTATCCCGCGCACCGAGTACCCGAGCAGTGTTCGAGGGCGACGGCGCTGTTCCTTGCCCATACCTTGTCTTCTCGAAAGCAAAACCCGCTGTTGGTTCAAAGACAAGCAGCTGTTGCCCCGCATAACCCGCGAGAACCGGCACCATGTCGGACAGACTTACTCGGTATGTCTCTCTAGTCGCTGTCGAGGATGGAAACACGACAACATTGCGCGCCACAATACACAACTTTGCGCCTTTGCGCCTTGAACATGCGCTAACTGCTTGAACATAGTATCGCTATCGTGAGCAGCGACAAGGTACGCCTCGGACCTCGAGCCTGGTTGCCCTGCCGCCATCAGAACGACAAAGAAAAAGACTGACCCAAGCTGACGATGGGTGCAAATAGTGCAAACCAAAGGTGCGCATGCCCGGCAGCAAAGTCATGATAGGCGTGGAGCTGACAGGGGTGTAGAAATGTCGTCAAGAGTGCAAGAAATCATGCCCTGTGGTGCGGTCCGGCAAGCTTTGTGTATGTTTGCTCCTCTTTTCTCCCTCGCAGTTGATGCTCGGCAGCTAACCCGCCTTGTAGATTGAGGTATGTTTGAGATGCCGACCCTCTCCACGACCCCGAGACGCCATGGCCTAACAGCTCGCCCTCAAGGTGTCCCCGGAATCGCGCATCGCCTTCATCTCCGAACAGCTGTGCATTGGTTGTGGTATCTGCCCTAAGCGCTGCCCCTTCGGCGCCATTACCATCATCAACCTGCCCACGAACCTTGAGAGCCAAATCACGCACCGCTATTCCGCCAACAGCTTCAAGCTTCACCGTCTTCCCATGCCAAGACCCGGCAATGTTCTGGGTCTGGTGGGAACCAACGGTATCGGCAAGAGCACGGCTCTCAAGATTCTGAGCGGCAAGCTGAAGCCCAACCTGGGTAGATTCGACAACCCGCCGGATTGGGAGGATGTTATCAAGCATTTCCGCGGCTCCGAGTTGCAGAGTGAGGGTTCCTGTCTCAAATTGGAGCCGGCGGTTGGTTAACAGAGTGGCAGACTACTTTACCAAGTTGCTTGAGGACGACCTCAAGGCCGTTGTCAAGCCGCAATACGTCGACCAAATCCCCAAGGCCATTCGCGCCGCCGATAAGAGCGTCAGGGCCCTCCTTGAAAGCCGCCTCTCGCTAGACAACCTGGACGAGGTGCTTGACACCCTGGGTATGCTTGCCCCTTTTCTTCCCACACCAAATTCTGTCGACTGACACGGGACAGAGCTGCGCCACATCTATGATCGTGATGTTACCCATCTTTCAGGTGGTGAGCTCCAGCGTTTCGCCATCGGTACCGTCTGTGTGCAGAATGCCGATGTGTAAGCTATCACCATTCATGCATCTATAGCCCAACCACAACTAACCGTCGATAGGTACATGTTCGACGAGCCGTCGTCGTACCTCGATGTCAAGCAGAGACTGAGCGCTGCCCGCATCATCCGGTCCCTCCTGCGCCCTGACGACTACGTCATTGTCGTCGAGCACGATTTGTCGGTGCTGGACTATCTCTCCGATTTCATCTGCGTTCTCTACGGTCAGCCGGCGGTTTACGGTGTCGTGACCCTTCCCTACTCCGTCCGCGAAGGCATCAACATTTTCCTCGATGGCCACATCCCAACCGAGAACTTGCGCTTCCGTGAGGAGAGCTTGACCTTCCGTATCGCAGAAGGTGCCGACGAGTTTATCACCGAGAAGTCGCGCGCTTTCCGCTACCCGGCTATGGAGAAGACGCTCGGCGACTTCAAGCTGAGCATCGAGTCCGGCGACTTTTCCGATTCGGAGATTATCGTCATGATGGGCGAGAACGGTACTGGCAAGGTGAGTGATAAAAGTACGGGAGAGTTTTGCACATTTTGGGTGACTAACTTATCAAGACCACCTTCTGTCGTATGCTCGCTGGTTCTCTGAAGCCCGATGGAAACCAAAAGGTTCCCGAGATGAAGATTAGCATGAAGCCGCAGACTATCACGCCCAAGTTTGAGGGTACCGTCCGGCAGCTGTTTTTCAAGAAGATCAAGGCCGCCTTCCTGTCTCCCCAGTTCCAGACCGACGTTGTCAAGCCGCTCAAGCTCGAAGATTTCATCGACCAGGAAGTGAAGAACCTGTCTGGTGGTGAACTCCAGAGAGTATGCTCTCCTCTTCTCTTACCCGAGCATGCTTTGTCTCTTTGCTAACGCTGGGCAGGTGGCCATTGTCCTGGCCCTCGGTATGCCGGCTGACATTTACCTCATCGACGAGCCCTCTGCGTGTAAGTTACCTTCTAGCCTCATAAACGGCCGCTCTTGCTTACGCCACAGTACAGACCTCGACGCCGAGCAGCGTATCGTGGCCAGCCGTGTCATCAAGCGGTTCATCATGCACGCCAAGAAGACAGCCTTCATCGTAGAGCACGATTTCATCATGGCTACGTACCTCGCCGACCGCGTCATCGTCTTCGATGGCCAGCCTGGTATCGATGCTCATGCCAACAAGCCCGAGTCGCTCCTCACCGGCTGCAATAGCTTCCTGAAGAACCTGAACGTCACCTTCCGCCGTGACCCCACCAACTTCCGGCCCCGTATCAACAAACTGAACTCGCAGCTTGACCAGGAGCAGAAGCTACACGGGAACTACGTAAGATTGGTCTTCATAACATGGATTTGGGCATGCAGCGCTGACACTGTCAACAGTTCTTCCTGGAGGACCTTGAGAAGAGTTCTTGAAAAGGGCATCCCAAAGGACACCCATCATAATCACGACGGCCGCCCCCCTCACGACGATGCATCTGATTCCGGCGTTCTAGGCGTTCAAAATGGCGGCGGCTGCAAAAACCGGCCCGGCGGCGCCCGGGGTGGTGGTCTTGATGGTGCATCGGAAGAGGGCAGCGGACCCGAGGACGACGATCCGGACATCTAGCATCGGCGGCGGCAAGTCTATCCCCTGTTGCCTGGTCCTACCGAGAGAGTCAGCTTTTCTTTTTGAAGCTGAGCCGTCCTGTCAGTTAGAGGGGAAAGAAAGAGGAAAGAAACAGGACGGTGATCTTGGTAGATTGAGGGGCAATGGATCAAGTTGGATGGCTGCCGCCAGGCCCCGACTGAGCGCAGAGTTTGCGTAGGGCCGAGGGTGAAACGAGAGATGCTTTAGATAGCAGAGCCGAGGAAGATGGAAGTCGAGAGAGTCAATACAACTGCGCTGTCTTTATAAATTGTCCAATGTGTTGTCAAAACCAACATCCGAATCGCCACAACCAAGGAGATCATGGAGATAATAAATCCACAAACTATTCAATTCCATACTTTTTACTCCTACAAACTACCTAGCTACAGCAACCCCTGAGAATAAGGGGGGGGGCTGCGGAGCTCGGTTGACTGATTACAATGTACTGATGATGATGATGATGACCTGGCCTGGTTAGATTAGGGAGGGTGACATACTTTGGCTTGGGCCCCCGAGCAAACAAACCCTCCTCCCTCCTCCCAAAACCTGGAGACCCTCTCTCTCCCCTTGCCGCTCGTGTTGGCGGGTGAGGCATGGAAGCCGCCTCTACAATCTCTTCTTCCTTGCTCCCTTCCCAACAACCTCTTTCTTCTCCTTCTCCTTTTTTTTTTACGCGGCGGTTGCTGCGCTGGGTTCTACCACAGTTACCACACTTGCGGTAACCACCTCTAGTGTAATAACCAAACCGACGTGAGCGATGCGAGCAGCGAGGTGCTTCTTCTAATCCTCCTCGATCTCACCCTCTTCACTCCCGGCCCGAACACTAGGCGGCGTCTTAGTCTTCTCCTTCTCCTTTTCCTTTTCCTTCTCCTTGTGCAGCGGGGTGCGCTGGCTCCGGCTAGGAGGGCGGTCACCACCACCACCACCACCACTGGCAGCACGCTCGCCACGCCCGCCACCACCACCACCACCGCCGCCCTCGAGCTTGACGCGCTTCGCCGCGGGCCTGTTGCTGTCCCGTCGGTCTTGGCCGTCGTCCTCCTCGGACGGGCGGGGCCGGGTGCGCGAGTACGAGGAGCTGGGCCGCTCGTCGCCGTAGGGCAGCTCGTCGACGTCGCGGTCCAGGACGCGTCGGCGGTAGACGCGCTCGCGGTCCTCCTCGCGGGTGCGGCGCTCGCGGTCGTAGTGGTTGGTGTCGTCGGTCCCCCCCCGGCCGGGGCGGCGGTCGTAGTCGCGGTGGTCGCGGTGGTCACGGCCGTCGCGGTCACGTTCGCGGCCATCGCGGCCATCGCGATCCCGCTCTCTGTCGCCGTCGCCGCGATCCCGCTCGCGATCACCACGGTGATCACGATCGCGGTAGTCGCGGCGGTCGCGCTCTCGGTCACGTTCGCGGTCACGATCATGATCGCGGTCCCGCTCCCGCTCCCGGTCTCGATCGCGCACAGATGGGGACCGGCGATCCGAGAGCAGGACATCGGCCGCGCTGGTCTTGCGGTAGTTACGCTCACGTTCGGCGACAGCATGGCGGCGCTCGGCCTCATACGTGTTGTGCTCTGGGCTGCGGCTCCTCACAGAACGGGCACTGCTGCGATGAGATCGCTCACCTCTGTCACGATAGCCGTCTGGGCGGTCACGGCGGCGCTGGCGCTCCTTCTCGACCTCGTCCTCCTTCTCCTTGAGGCGGCGGATGTGCTTCTCGAAAGCGCCCCGCCGGGAGTCATCCGAGCTTACGGCCTGGAAGGCGGGCACATGAGCGAGGCGGCTCCGAACCTGCTCATAAGTGTCATTGACGCCGATGGGCGGTTCCATCCGTTTCATGTGGGAACGGAGGTCCTCCAGAGCGCGGCGCTGCTGGCGGTCTGACTGCCTGTCCTCGTCGGAGCGCTTGGCCCGCTTTTGGATCTGTTGTAAGGGGGGGTATGTCAGTGACTATTTATTTATTAAGAACTCGCGGATAAATCAACTTACCCGCTCAAAGATAAGCTCCATGATATCACGTTCAATGTTAGCTGTGCGGCGATCACCTTTGAGGACTGACTCGAACTCTTGGAATGTAGTCTTCGGGGTGACCTCGAAGCGTTTGTCCTGGAAATTGTGAGCTTGATTGGTCTTGCAGGGCCAAAGATGGGGGGGGGGCGCGAGGTGGACTCACATCAATGGCGTCAAGAACATCATTCCTGATGCTGCGTACAGCGCGCTCCTCTTCCTCAACCACGTCCCAAAACATCTCCATGGCTGTAGAACCAGGCAGGCCAGCCGTGGCCCGATAGCGCTCCTCGGCCTCGATCAGGGGCTGAATTTCGGTCCACTTGGTGCCGGCTTTGATCTTGCCGTCGGCTCTCAACTCAGAAAGGAGGGCAGTGAAGTTATCGCGGGCCTTGCGCTCGCGGCGCAGCTTCTTGTTCTTGTCTTCCTGTATAGATTCGTTGAACCTGCGCTCCAAGGCCTTGACGTGATTCTGGAAGACGGTCAAGACGTCGTACCTGGTGAGGGACTTGTACTTCTCATCCTTTTGAAACGGAGCAGTGCTCTGAATGGCACCTTGGGCCTCAGACCAACGCGTGTAGGGCTCTAGGTTCAGGGTCGGCAGCAACTCGATCAGGCCGTCCATGGCACTCTTGCGCATGGTAACCTGCTGCTCCTTGTGCGCCTTCTTGAGGTCAATAATGTAGTCCTCGAAAAGCTGGCGCCGCTCGTTCTCGTCGTTGGTGGAGCGGAAGATGGTCTCGCCTTCGATCATGGGGCGTGCCGTCTTCCAGCGCGTGTAGTGCTTGATCTCGGGGTGGCTCCGTAGCATGGTCGCGAAATCAGCACGCAACTTGGTCAGTCTCTCCTTTGCACGCTCTTTATCTAGAACGACAACATCGTGGCAGTACTTCTCAAAAGCAGCCTTCCTGTCCCTGGGATCTTTGATTGCGCGGAACTGCGGGTCCTTGACGGTGGCTCGGATGGTCTGTTCCCAAGTCCATTCGGGCTGGACGTTGCTGCGGCGGAGGAGCTTGATAAATGCGGCCTCGGCCTCCTCGGGCGTGTCGTACTCGGGGTCGTTGGTTGCGGGGATGAAGGCCTGGGCCTGGATGTTGTTGCCGAAGGTTAGCTGGCGTGATTCACCAAGAGGCTCACGATGATCGCGGTAATGGTCGCCACCTCCAAATCCTCCGTGATGGCCGCCGCCCTGACCGGGGAGCGGGGTGGCAGGAGTCCTGTACGAGTCAGTCACAGTTTGCGCAAGGGGTTAGAGTGTGTGTGGTGGGATGCTCACGCTGGTGTTGTCGGTGTTGCCTCGCCTCCAGCCAAAGCGCGCTTGTACACATCTGGCATCTCCCACGAGCTCTGCTTCGTCTCAGTATTGTTCCAGTACTTGCGCCCGCCCTCGGCGGTGTACTCCTTCCATGGTTGGTTCGCGAGCGCACGCTAGATTAGGGGCAAGGTTAGCACAACCATAGTTCCGCTCCTCCTCCCTCAGCAACCAAACCATGCATACCTCGGCCGGGCTCATAAGGTCCTCGGGCTTGGTCCACTGCGTGACCCCGGTCAGAGGATTGTTGTAGTAGACGCGGCCATCGGGGGTGCGATGCTCTTGCCACGCAGCGCCCGGCGGCGCAAAGGGCGCGGCCATTCCGTTCATCGAATTGAGAGGTGTGAGGTTATCAGGGGTCAGCTAGACGCGTCGGGGATTTGGAACGGTGTCGGGTCGCGGGTGTTTCCGAATGCGCTGCAAAACGCGCTTTGTGCCGACGACGTGAGAAGGCGAATCTTTTGGAGGAATCGGAAATTGCAAAAGAGCTGGCGGCTTGGAGTAGCGCACGGATCTCAATTGGATCTGGGCGTACCACCGCCAAGACCTGAGCAATCGATTCCAGGTTGCATCCCTGCTCCCACCTGGCAGAACACAGGGTGCCACTGGCAGTGGATCCCCTCGATTGGATGCAGGCACAGAGAGCTGCATCGGGGGGTCTTTTCGTGGCTTTCTTCTCAACTTTCCATCGTCTCATCGTTAGACCTCCCTGTTAGAGTGTGACAAAGGGATATAGACAGGGTCGGTGGCAGGCATATTCTTTTTTCCAGACTTTTGATATGGCAGTTTAATTGCGGAGAGCACGGCACGCACCAGACAGGACAGCAACCTGGAAGCAGCAACTTCGGCGGCCCGCCCGCACCATCCATGGCCCTCCTGGACCCCAACGGCGCTGGCGCTGGCGCTGGCGCCGGCACCGGCGACCCAGACGGAGCCGACGTGGCAGACACCTTCCTCGAGCAGTCATACCTCACATACATGATCCCTTTCGCAACAAACTTCAACCCCGAGGAGTCTCTGCAGCAAAGCGCGGGTCCAGTCGAGAGCAACATCTCCAGCATCGAGCAACGCGAGCAGCTGTTCTTTGGTATGAGGTTCGCACACTGCTCCCGCTCGTGTGCCTCAATTCGCTGATGCCCAGATTGCAGATGAGACGGTCGATGTGTACTTTATTCTCCGCACGCCATACGCCGACGAGCAGACTCTCCGCTCACACCTGCGCCGCCTCGTTATCAACCTCGATGTCCATATCGTAAACGGCGTTGCGCCCGACCGTGATGGGCCCCCGGCATCCGAAATCATCTACAATGGCGCCGTCGAGGATACGGAGGAGGCACTCCTGATGGCAGACGAGCTGCAGGAAGAAGGCCATAGGCATGTCTATGCCGTCTGGAAGCTGTCGGTCTTCCTTGGCCGTCCCCGGATAAGGCTACAGCTGCCGTCTGTCATGTTCTCAGGCGTCGCAAACCTCAGGATGAACGCTGCGAACTCTGACCGGCTCAGCGGGATGAGCGATGGATACTTGCAGAGCTGTATGCCGTCTGGGCTGAACCTATTGGGGTCGTTTTCGAATGACCCGCTGCTGGGCGGCATCACGCCTCGGTTATCTGCCCAGAGGGTGTCCAAGGTCGCACCCCTTACAAAACCCAAGGACGCCCTCCACCGCATAAGCGGGCTCCAGACCCTCAAGCTAAAGATCTACCCAGTCCTCCACACTCGGGTCCGCTTCTCGCGGCCCAACACCACGCCGCCGAGCGCATCCATAGTCGCCCTGCTCGAGGTCGACTTTACACCCTATTTTGACTGCGAGGTCGCCCTGGACAAACTCACCCTCGGCGTCACAGACGGCACAGTCGAAGACCTCAACGACCAAGACGGCATGGCCCTGCCTCTCAGCTGCGTCGCCCACGACCACCTAACATTCCTCTACAAGCTCGCCCCCGAGCGGCGCGACATTGTCAAAAAGAACCTGGCCCGCGACCTCATCATCACCATCCAAGTTGTCGTCCTCGTCCGCGCCGACGGCGAGCCAAACCCGTGCACCCCTCGCCTCACCATGACATGGACCACCGCCATCGACTTCACCCCCCCAGTCAACCCCGGCTTCGGCCAGCCCAAAACCACGCCCATCCAACGCTCGCACCGTCCCAGCCAGCTCTCCATCAGCGGCGGCGTCGACTCCCAGCCGCTCGTCTCCCCCTCCGTCATGCGTCCGGATGCGCTCCCCTCCCTCGAAGCCGCCACCGCGCGGCCGCTAGAAATCGCCCTCCCAGACTTTGGCATCACCATGACCTTCACCGGCCCGTCCAAACCAGTCCTCCTCGGCGAGGAATTCACCTGGACCGTCTTTGTCGTCAACCGCAGCAAACCGGCCACCGACCTGGTGGTGCTACCCCCAACCCCATCAGCGCCCGCCTCGGCCGTCACACAGCACATGGCCACCAGTGCCGCCGTGTCGTCGCGCAAGCTGATGCTCGCGCCCATCCCGCGCCGCACCCGGCGCAACGAGCTGCGCGTCATCCGCCCGCCGTCGACAGCGGCCGGTTCCTCAAGACAGCGTGACCCGCTGATCGCCGACGCCGTCCTGGACGAGAATGTCGTGCACGCCATGCAGCGCAACAGCGTGGTGGACGCCGCCGAGCTGCTGTGCCTGTCGGCCGACGTGCGCGTCGGCCCGCTGGCGCCCAACGCCTGTGCCGTGGTCGAGCTGCGCTTCCTGGCGCTGCGGGCGGGGGTGGTGGGGTTGGAGGCGGTGCGGGTGTTGGATTTGGGGAGTCAGGAGCATGTGGATGTGAGGGAGCTGCCTTTGGTTGTTGTTGTTGGTCCTGCTGCTGCTGCTACTGCTGAGGGCTGAGTGCTGAGAAGGGGGGGGGGTAGATAAGGAGTGAGGTTGGTTGGTAAGGTAGTAAATAACTGGGGAAAAGGGGTGGGTGGAGATTTAGCGTGTTGTTTATACCATGGTGAATGAAATAAACGTGTCTTTTGGTTGGGCATCTTTCTGTCTGCTACTGCTATTTTCACTGTTCTGAAATAGAGATACCAACGACAGACAACCTGCCTCGTAGTGTTTTGATCTCTCTCGTTGTGGCTGCTAACTAGGTACCGTATCCTCTATCACCATGCTCAAAAGTAATGCCTGCCAAGCTATGCTCTTCACAATACCGGTCCGTAAAAATACGCCTCTCCTTCCTCTATCCCCAACAACACCAAAAACATCCCGGGTAATCGCTGAAATCACACCCCCCCTGAGCCCCCCTCCCCTAAGCCAAGTCTATCCCAGTTCATAGCAAGTCATCAATGTCATCCAAATCCGTCGTATCCCACCCCAGCCGCTGGTAAATATCCATATCCAACCCACCCCCATTCTCCTCCAACCCCCCTGCACCATCACTCCCCCCACCACCACTCCTTTCCGATCCCAACCTTGTCTCCTTCACCCCTCCTACTACCTTCTTCACGGCACCACCACCACCACCACCAGCCACGGATCTGTTCCCCCCATCCCCCGCCACCCCCAACGGAAGCCTCGACCGGATGGGCGTGTCATCCACCACATTGAACCTCTCCCTTGCCGAGCGCGGCGCGACGGGGGTTTCAAACAGTATCCCCAGGCCGGGGGAAGAGGGCAAGTCGTCCGCGCCGAAGCGGCCCGCCGCCGGGACGGGGAGGTGTTTGGAGCGCGCGAATAGCGGTGGCGCCGGCGCCGGCGCTGCCTTGCGAGCCATGATGGGCGATGAAGGCGGGAGGCCGGGTCCCGGGGTTTCGTGGACCGGGCGGAGGCCCGTGGCGGGGATGGACGAGGAGGTTGGGTGGGCTGGCGTGGCCTGGACGATATATGCGGGCGGCGCGCTCTGGTTGGCGAGGCGGTTGGCAAACTTGCGGGGGAGCGTGGATCCCGGGACGACCGAGGCACTGGAAGGCGGCAGGTTGAGGAATGGTGTTGGTTGGGACTGTGCCTTTTCGGCTGCGAGCGCGTCCTTGTACCGGTTGTTGGCGGGCGTTGCCTTGATGTGTACGGCTGAGGCGCGGTTGGGCTTTTTCATTTCTGCCGACGTGTTGGATTAGTGTCTGGTCTGTGAGCTATAGATAGATGCTGGCAAACTTACTCTTCAGCTGCCCGGCCGACGACGCCCGCTTCTCTGCTGCGTCAACAAAGTCCTTGACGGCCAGGGTCCGGTTCGGCTTCTTGAGGGCCGAGATGGCATCCTTGAGCTCGGCGTCTACCTGTGCCTTCTTCTGCGCCCTGAAATCTGTCCCACTCAAGCTTACGCTTCGAGAGAAGATGTTGGATGGCCTCTCCTTGAGCGACCCGGCTTCCGCCCTCGGTATCAGCCCCATCAAGGACGAGTCGCTCGCCTCTCGCTTCAGCCCTGGGATCACCGTCTGAGTCGCGGACCGCAGCAAGGCGATGGTGGCGGCTGGCCCACGTGAGACGCTGCGTCTGCTCCGCTCGACGGAAAGGGCACGCTCGAGGGTCCTGTCCTTGTCCCGTTTCAAGGCCGTTGGCCGTTTCATCGGTGCGCCAGGCCTTGGCTTGACCGCCGAGGCAGGCTTTGCAGCCTTCTCCTTGGGGGGTGACTGGGCGATAGGACCTCCTAGCTTACGGTTAAGGGAGTCGCACGGGCCGGGAAGGCGGGCCGAGAAGCTGTGGAGGCCGGTTAGTAAGGCGAGCAACAGCAGAGAGTAAAACCAACACCTACAATGGCACAACGATATCCACACAAAAGTCCCTCAAGGGGTCCGAGTTGGCTCTCTCGGGTGTCTCTCCCTCATGGCCCTCGGTAGGTAGCTGAGATTCGGCCACGGCTTTGACTTCGTCTAATGTTGTGGACTGCCAGATGCAGAGGCGATCTGCGTGGACATCGAGGAGCACGGGGAGGTTGTGTTTGTTCCGCTTCCTGGTCGATGGCTCCTGGCTCACCTCCCGGGAAGCGACCTGGGACTCCATTCCCGGAAGCTGGCATTCGGTGCCCTTTGCCAGGGCCAGCGGTTCTAGGGCCAGGATCTCCAAGATCAAAATCATCTGCAGCTGTGTTTCCCTCCTCCGCAGGCAGGAGATGTGATATTTGTGTTCAGTCGTCGTCAGGGTTTTCTCGTCGTCGGCGCTCGACACGGGTTGGCGCGAGGTCCACCATCGCTTAATATGGTCGACCTCCCCCGGGTACAGCCCGTCTTTGCCTAGTTTAGGCTTTTTGGGCTTTCTCTTCTTCGGCTTCGAGGCACCGGTTTCAGACTCTTGGACGAGCGTCTTCATCTTGGCGACGATCTCGGGGATTGTTTCGCGATACTTCTTGTCAATCACGACGGTAGTCATGACGAGACTCTTCAGAAACTCAACCAAGTCATTCATGTCAAGGTCCGAGTCCCAGTCCATATGGAATGCCGCCCTAGCCCTAGAAAGAGGGCCTTTTGCAAAATACGCCAATGAGCCCTATATCGGTCAGCACACGCGGGGAAATGACCGGCAAGGGAAAAGGGTACCCTAGAATGGTACAGAGCTTCCATGTATTGGGCTCTGGTGTTTTGGAAAATCTCATCGGCGTTTGGCGGGGAGAGGGGGTCGTCACTGGGCGCTGGTTCAGGAGTTGGCGCACCATGTGCACCAGAGCCGGAAGGGCCACTTGCAGCTGGGGCTTCGGTAGTCGCCTGTACTGGGTTTGTGTTTTCGCCGACATCCTCCCTTGATGCCGGCCTCTCCTCGGTAGAAGTTGAAGCCTTACTCGGAGGTTCCTTCTCGATCATCGACAAGGAGCGTTTCCGAACCAAGGACTGAATTTCTTCGATAGCCAATTTCCTCCTTTTGCTCTCGTTGTACATCGCAGGCGTGGTCAATGGGGCGGCAGCCGGGTTCGCGAGCTTGACTGATTTGGCCTCCCTCGTCCGTTCCCGGCACACAACCGTGGCACTCTGACTGAGGGTCTCAACGTCGACCCAAGGACCCAACTTGCACAGCACGTATAACCCGTTGCTCTCGCGTTCAACAGCATAGACCATGCGGGTCGTCTCGGAGCGGGCGATCAGGACATTGGACCCCAGGCGGCCCTCGAGGTCGAGGATCTTGATCTTGGATTCGAAGAGGCGGCTGGAGGGGAAGTCGCCATGGGGTTGAGACAGGTCGAGGGCTGATAGCGGCAGGTTCTCGCGAGGGAGCAGCATCAGAGGATGCAGTATGCGCGGCTTCACGGTGAGGCGTGAGGGATGCGGCTGGCGACCGGTGAGTTCTTCTTGTCTATCCAGACACCACCAACACATGGAACAGCACGCACCTTGAGGACAACGGACGCCTTCAAGAGGCCGTCGGCAGCTACAGCGGGGACATGGCGAGCATCTCGCTTGCGCTTGCCGGAGCCAGGACTGCCTGAGCCCGGACCGGGGAGACTCTGGCGGCTCTGGGGTCGGGCACGGCTCGGCTCTGCGTCGCAGACGTGGGTAGGAACACCGGCAATCGAAGAAGGCCTAACGGAAGCTCTGCTCGACGGTCTGCTAGATGGTCGAGTCTCGAATCGGCTGTCGAACCTGCTTTCGAGTCTGCTCCCTGGACGCGACATGCCCGGGTGTTGCCCTATTATGGAGGACATATCAAAAAGACAGTACTTCTGGCCATTAATGGAGCATTGTCCGTGAACAATCAGTCTTGGGTGGTGTGTGTGTGGTTGGTTGCCAAGGACCAGAGTGTGGGACTGTGGGCATCGCCAAATTGTTTGAGCGTGCGATTTGCACAGGACCACAAGCCTCTGGCGTCACGCGTCGCGGGTGCATTTGACGCGACGGTGCACAGGCCATCTTTTCTGTCATTAAGTGTTCGAGTTCCCCACACCAGCCAAGCCGAGTCCAACCCCACCCCACCATCTCATACACCTCTAATTCTCACTTCCAAATTCCACTTGACAAAGGATGTCGTGAAAGCAAGAGTGCTCTCAGCTCCAATATCTCTCGTTCGCACGGCTAGCCATCGGGCCATCTATACTTCTCTAGTATAGAGTTTATGGAGGTAGGTAGTCGGGCCTTTTGCCCTCCACATGTTGGGAGAAAAAGGGGACTCAGCAATACACAGCAATTGCACCCGAAACCTTGTGAGCCCGGAGACGACATCGACTCTCCGCAGGCCTAGATTGCGGTTACTACAGCCAAGCCGCAACCCCGCAACCACCATCGGCTTTTTTTTTAGCTAACCTGGGGAAGACGGAAGTCAAGGGACCGCAAGAGAGAAAAACGGACGCCGCGGATTCGCGCGGAAGAAGGGCCACTCAAATTCATTTAGCCCGCGAGGACCCCTTCCGGCCTTCCCCCCCGATCCGTCACTATCACCGGTGAGCAGTCGCCGCATCAATAAAACCATAATACATACCATGACAGGTTTCCGCTTCATCAATCGGGCCGTTGCCGAATCGGAGTGGTATTACGGCCGCTTTCATCACCGGTTGCCGGCCACCGCATCAATTAAACTATAAGCTCGTGACAGGTTCTCGCTTCATCATTCTGACCGCTCCCGGATCGGAGAGGTGGTGTTCCGGGGAAAAGCCCAAGCTCCAGGAGGAGCTGACATGATGGATATGAAATGTTAAATAAAGTCCTTAGACTCGTCGGTTCTCGAGCTTGTTTGATTGCTTCAGCAAGGAATCGACCAAGCTCTCGCGCCTTCTCACAATACCTTGACTGCATCTCGCCATCATGAAGCTGTCTCTTCTCTTCCTGTCGTCCCTCGCCGCGGCCGCGCCGTCGGGACCGTCCGGGGTCGAGCCACGACAGCTCAAGTCGCTGTGCGAGCAGTACGGGTACTGGTCCGGTAACGGCTACGAGGTCCTCAACAACCTCTGGGGCAAGGACGCGGCCACGTCGGGATCCCAGTGCACCTATGTCAACGGCGCGTCGAACAACGGTATCCAGTGGAGTTCCAAGTGGAACTGGAACGGCGGGCCCAACAACGTCAAGAGCTATGTCTACGCTGGAAGACAGATCCAGCGGGGCCGGAAGATCAGCTCCATCAGCAGCATGCCGACTTCGATCAATTGGAGCTACGACACGGAAAACGTCCGGGCGAATGTCGCCTACGATGTATTTACGGCGGCGGATCCGGAGCACGTCAACAGCAGTGGCGACTACGAGTTGATGATTTGGTAAGCCTTCCATTGATACCCTCTAGACCCTACCTAGTACTAGTGGAGTTAACACTCTCGTTTCTTGAATGTAGGCTCGCCAGGCTCGGCGATGTCTACCCCATTGGCCAGTCCTCCGGCCAGGTCACGGTAGCAGGCCGGACCTGGGACCTGTGGATCGGGTACAACGGCGCCATGAGGGTGTACAGCTTCATCGCAGCCTCCCCGGTCCGGAGCTTCACCGCCGACGTCAAGGAGTTCTTCAGGCACCTGGAGAAGACACAAAACTACCCCTCCAGCCAGCAGAATTTGATTGGTAAGTCAAGGAACAGCTCCAAGTTATCAACCCCCTGAAACGAGGGATGCACATAACTGACGGACGGCCATCTTCAGTCTTCCAAGTCGGGACGGAAGCGTTCACTGGGGGTCCGGCCACCTTTTCCGTCTCGCAGTTCTCGGCCAGCGTTAACTGAGTGACATGTATGATGGCCGGGAGTGGTTACTGCTTCGGCTCACGGAGGCCAAGTTAGGCGCGCCAATGAAATGACGGCGCTGCTTTTGAGCAAGACTCGAACGTCACATTTCGGCAATCATAGTCGGCAAGGAGAATGAATTCAAACCCAATTGAAACTCGTGACCAACTAAGTCGAGTTCATCAGTGCCTTTCGGGTGTCCCATACAAGCAGGTAACTACCTAGTATTACGATTCTAGGTCCATAACCTTAGCTAAATACTATCAACCCAACCCCATCACGCCCTAAGTTAGGACTGTTAGGTACCTAGCCAAAGTGACATCAAACACCGAACCCTTTGCCCCATCCAAACGAACAAACACGCCAGAGGCAGCCCCATTAACCCGAATAGCAGTCGAACTCATGCTACTATCACCACTCCCACTCTCACCAACCCGCGCCTGTCCAAAAGTAACATAAGCAGCCGCACCGCTCTCCGACCGGAGCGACGCCACCGTCAGCGTGCCGGCGCTGTCCCAGCTCACGTCCACGACAAACCCGCCCCGGGCGCGCAGGCCCCTGGCAAACCCGCCGCCGTGGGCCGCCCAGGCGGCGGGGAGGCTGGGCAGGAGGCGGATCAGGGGCAGCAGCACCTGTTTTCCGTGGTCGTCGCCGGTGTGGGCGGCTTCAAGGAGAGAGGGGGCCGAGGTACTACTACTATTAGTACTAGTGGGAGACAAAAAAACGCTCTCGTGGCTTTGCAGTAGCGACTCCACCATGGCGGCGGGCGCGCCGAGGCTGCCGTCGATTTGGAAGGGGGCCGCGCCGCCCATGTTGAGCATGGTTCGGTTCCAGGAGCACTCGCCCATCTGGGTGGCCAGGCGGGCGTGGGTGATGTTGGGGAGGAAGAGGCGGCTGGAGAGGGCGATGGCCCAGACGCGGGGCCAGCCGCAGGGGGCTCCGCCGTGTCTGGTTTCGGTGATGTTAGCATTTTATTTAGTACTTTCATATTCAGGGTGCTTTTTTTGGGGGGGAGGGGGGGGGACTTACTCAAGACGATGCTCAAGACTTGTGATGGCGGCCTTGAACAAGGTCTCGTTGGCGGATGTGATGTGGTTGAGCGGGTAGAGGGGCACAAGGTGGGACACATGGCCGTTTCCTGGGTTGGCCTCCTCAAAGTCTTCCATCCACTCGGCAATCCCGCCGTACTGGTTCAACCTCAGGGGCGGCAGCTTCGCGCGCATGTTGGCA
This sequence comes from Chaetomidium leptoderma, assembly GCA_033296705.1. NCBI lineage: Eukaryota > Fungi > Ascomycota > Sordariomycetes > Sordariales > Chaetomiaceae > Chaetomidium > Chaetomidium leptoderma. The sequence continues at coordinate 9,528 of MU856907.1, read as the reverse complement.
ACCTGTTTGGCAAAGGCCTCATCTTTGATCCCCAGGGCCGCTTGCGCCTCGGGCATGAAGCCGAACACCTCCCACAAGAGTTGATTGTCGATGGTAGGACCGGCCGCGACGGCTGCCGACTGGCCCTCGATGCCACCCGGCACCAAGAATGTGTTCTCGGGGGACGAGGACGGGTTGGTAACCATGTACCCTTTATGCTCGGTCAGGAAATCGAGGGCAAACTGGGCAACGGCCTTGAGAGTCGGGAACATATCCCTCAACATCTCCTTGTCCCCCGTAAAGCGGTAGTGTTCGATGACGTGGGTAATCATCCACGTCGCCCCCATCGGCCAGAAGGTGCCTGGTTTATAGTCGTCCTGAGGGGCCGAATCTCCCCACATGTCTGTGTTGTGGTGTGTGACGGTGCCGCTGGCGTTATACATGGCCGCCGCCACCTTCCTACCCTCCTTATCCATTGTCTTCAGGAGGTTGTTGAGCGGTTTTACCAAATCGGACAGGCCTGGGTAGAGAGAGGGGTTGTATTAGTGGCCTGCTAATACACTTGGAAGAGACTACATGTAGAGAGGTAGAGAGGTATGTTCTTACCAGTGACCAAACTAGGCCAATAATTCATTTCTTTGAATTATCCCACGTTAGCGGTGCAACACCAAAGTAGGGGTAAACGGAGGAGTCATACGCAAGTTGATATTGACGGTGTACTTGGAACCCCACATGGGATTGTACACATCGTTCCAGATTCCCTGCAGATTTGGTGGCAGACTCAAGTCATGGGGGCCGGCTCCGGGCCTAGAAGAGGCAATAAAGAGATAGCGGCCAAACTGGAAAAACAAGGCAGCCAGCTCGGGGTCGAAACTGCTGGGAGTAATGCTCGTCATCCGATTCGACGTCTTTGATAACCTCTGGGCGGCGGTCGAAGCACCCATATTCAACGACACGCGGCCGGCGTAGGTCTGGTAGTCGGTGATGTGAGCGTCGCGGATCTTGTCGAAGCTCTCGGAGGTGACGGCAGCCAGGTCCGAGATGACGGCTTTGGTTGGGTCGGGTTTGCGATAGCTGGTCCACGCCTGAAAGTAAACGGTCGCCTCGTCGGCGCCCTCGCAACGAACAGTGTCGCCCAGGGTGGTGACTTTGCCCCCAGACGAAGTGATGCGCGCTCCGGCAGCCCACTGAAGAGGATGACTGTCCATGGACTGCCCGCCCATCACGGTAGTGTGCCCGTTGGCAGGCTTGCTGAACCCCTGGTAGCGGTTGAGGTCCGAGCCTCTGTCTAGCCGCACCCGTAGATTGATCGACCCGGGCTTGCTGGCCTTGACATGAATGGCAACTATGTCGTCCGGGTAGCTGGCCAGGTATTCTCGCTGGTAGGTGACGTTGCCGACCGAAAAGTAGGCGCCTGCCACGGCATCGTCTATGCCCAGCCACCGTTCAAAGGCAGTCACTTGGCCGTCGGGGAGGATCTGTGTCAGCTTGATATTGCCCATCTTGTCGAAGTGACGAGTAGACAGGGGTGTCGCGACATAACCCTGGACGCCCAAGTCTTCGGCTTCCAGGTACTCGCCATCGCGTACGAGCTGCTGCATCGTCTTGACTGTCGACAAGCCATCGGGGTTCACACGATGGAGGAGTGACCCCGACCAGAAGGAGTTCTCATTGAGTCGGATGGAGTCTGTCTGTGGATCGCCGCTCATCATGATGCCCAGACGGCCGTTCCCGATGGGATAGTATTCCGAGAAAGTGTCACGCCCGCCAGCACGATCGTCCCAGATTCGCCATGGGTTGGAGCTAGAGTTTGGCTGGCCGAGCTCCACGGCCCCAGCAAGGGCGAAGAGGGGGGTCGATGCCAGCAGCAACGCTGCTGCGGCAGAAGAGAGACTCGGCATGGTGCGGGTTGATAGGTGGGCAGATAGGTAGCTATGAGCGCATAGATTTGAGGACGATGCTCGTGGCAGATGGTCGTACCTATCGAGACGGAAGCCATCTGCGGATCTAACGCTGGGGTCGAGGCATTACATACTTGAGCACTTACACAGCAACAGCACTCTCTGTCACAGCCGTCCATACGTCAAGTCTACTAGTCGAGCCAATGGCATGACGTCCTGTCACGCCCATCTTCACCTCCGGGAGCGTGTAAATACCCGGTTGCCGGGAATTGTGCCCGCCCGCCTGCTTGCACCACTTGGCCCATCCCAATACACCGCTACCCTATGCGCTCAAATCAGCTTCACGAGGAAGTACCCGCTCTTACTTGTTGACGTGCGCCGTTCCCCGCGAACTGTCAGATGTTCGAGTTGCGGGACAGGTTCACGGCAACGCGACGTTGCGTCCAGCTTTTGGCTTCCATGGAAATTCATGATACTCGGAAGACACTTTACCAAAGAGGTACTAGTACGGAATAGTCGATGTGGTGTTGAACTTGACTGGCGAGGTGCAAACAGTGCTTCAAGTTTCAGTTTCAAGTTTCTGCATGTGTGCAAGCCACCCGTTCCCTTGGAAGGTTGGGGTGCAAGAAGCCGGAGAGCTTCAACCCCCGAACCACTTTGATTGGAGCCTTCGGACAATTTCCCCAGTTTACGTGTTTCCTGGTTCACCCAAGCGCGAGACAAGGAATTGCGACGCCTAGGGAATCAAACCAACCAGACACGAGAAAAATGTGGAAACATGTGGGCACGGCCTGCGCATGTCGCTCTGTTGGACAGCAAGAGGAAGCAGCCCCGCAGCTAACGATCCGTGAACCGAACATGGGAACGACTCCGAACGAGGTCCCGGCGCGGATGGTTACATTTCGGGACGCCCACATTGAAACTTGGCATCAATGCGCTCGAGATCTTCTTTTTTGGGCAAGGTCGTGGACGGAATAAGATCGGCACTTCCTGAAGTTCCTGGCGCACGACCCTGGCGCACGACCCGGCCGCCGGCTCCCTGATGGCCTGCTCTTTCGACCTGCTCTTTCGACTTCCTCGTCTTCCGAGTCCCGCACGTCCAGCCGCTTCCAGTACCTACTTTACAACATATATTACTTTGGCGACAGCAGTCTTCCAGATTGTAGAACGGGTTCCACTTTCACACACCCCTTCACCATCTCTCTTGCGCTTCCTCCAATCCGGGGAAATGACATGACATCTTCCATGTGTGGGAATTCACGTGCGCGTCCCCCATGAATGCCGCGGCGGCTTGCGGCCCGAGATTCTCAGTATATGGCGGCGAGCTCAGAGCTACCCCACGACGACCGCGGGCCGGTCGTCCTCGCGACACATTGGTTCCTAACCATCCTGGCCACCATCTTTCTGGCCCTCCGTCTGTACTGCAAGCGCATCACCAGACTGAGCCTCTGGTGGGATGACTGCATCTTGATCGCTGCCTGGGTGGGTCATCCATTCATTGTCCCTGCTCGTGTTGTTGCATGGCTGACGACTGACTTCCATTGCCGGCAGTTCGCTATCCTTGGTACCGACAGCTTAACTACAGTCCTGGTCACCGAGTTCAAGCTGGGCAGGCACAGCTGGGACCTCGAGATTTCCAACTTGTCCAAGTTCATCATCATCATCAGCAGTCGGGCGACCCTCACCATTACCTCGATGGGATGGACCAAGACGGCATTTGCGGTTACGCTCTTGAGACTCACCACCGGCAAGACCAAGATCTTTGTCTGGTTCATCATCATATCCTTGAACATCACTACGGCTGTCAGTGCTGCAGTCCCCTGGATTCAGTGCGAGCAGCTGGAGAAGAACTGGGATTCATCTGCAACGGGGTCTTGTTGGGCTCCAGGGGTGGGGACCAAGGTTTGGATCGGCCTGGGAGGTTCGTTCATGTTTTCTCAGAGTTCCCTCTGGTCTCAGGCTCAGGCTCAGGCTCTAACTCTTGACTTCAGCATATTCTGCCCTCATGGACTTTACCTTGGCCGCTCTGCCATGGACATTTCTATACCACATGCGTCTCAAGAAAAGCGAGAGAGTGGGAATAATGGTGGCCATGAGCATGGGTATACTGTCAGTGCCTCCCTCTCTCCTCTCGCCTTGTGCGACCCGTCTAACATTACCACCCTGCATGCAGTGCGGGGGCTGTTGCCATCGCCAAGTGCGTCGCGCTTCCCCGGCTTGGCGCTGGAGACCAATGTAAGTCATAAACCCCGCCGCCCGCCGCCCGCCGCCCGCCGCCCTGGAACAACCCGTGGAGGCTGACCTTTTGTGAGACAACGAGATCGAGCTTTTCATCTGGGACGTCACTGAATCCGCAGTGACAATGATGGCAGCATGCATCCCGACGCTTCGGGTCCTTGTCCGAAGAATCAAACCGTCCCGGCCGCCAAATAGTCAACCCTCCAACATATCCTTTTCTTTCGAGTTACTTTCTAGGGACATCGGTTCTAAAGACATAATGACAGTGGGTGATAACGCAACTGGATCACCCAGACGGTAGGCTTGAGCAAGCCGAGGAGATATATTTCTGTTATAAAAGAAAATACTACTATTTATCATCATCGGACTGATGAGGTACTACCTCTCTCCACGCATGTGGTGTCCGCGTCACAGGTGAGGGATGCATGGGGGATTGAAGAAGGGGATTGAAGAAGGGGATTGAAGAAGGGGATTGAAGAAGGGGATTGAAGGGGAAGAGTGGGGCACCTTAGTAACTACCCTCTGCTACGAAACTTGGCATTTCTTTGGCTTGAGCTCAAGCTATACCTGAAATGGCTAAGACGGGTGGGCCGCAGAAGAAACGGTCCCCCGTAGCCAATAGGAAGCAACCCTTGCTGCATCCATCAGCCATGGAGCTCCCGGCAACTGGAGCTCAGCGATGTGGACTTTCGTCGTCGACAAGCGTCTTCTGTCGCCACTGGCCTCGCTCAGCCTGCCACTCTGTGCAGCTCCTGGGAAACCCTCGAGTCGAGACAGCCAAATCGGACGAGATCGATCGAACTCAATTGCACTATTGCCACTGCCACCCACGATCCGCTACCGATGCCCGATGGCCGAGTTGAATCGATCGAGCGATAGACAAATGTAGTTCGATTTCCCGAAACAGCGAGTGATTTCGCTGCTCGCAGTGTTTTTTTTTCTGGTGACCGACACACATCACGAACGACAGCTCCCACTCCCGCCCCCGCCCCGGTCGCCCGCACCGTCCCCCAACATTCCGGCCACTCACTAGTAGAGCCGTCCGCCCCATAGCCCGTGCTTCCGCCTTGCGCACTCCCGTCCTTTGCTCCCCGGCCCCGCATTGGCATTGAGTACCTAGCTTGTCTGTCTCTCCGCCGAGGGATGGCGACCGAACCATCTCCCCGCGCCGTGCGCTTCTCGCAACCCGACGACGAAGGGCATGTGCGGCCAGACAAGCTCATGAACGGTGCCCGCCCGGCGCCAGCCCTGTCCGACATGGAAAACTCGGCAGCTTTGGCCCCGGGGGAGCTGCATCTGAATATGAGCCCTCGGATGATGGACCCGCAAGACGACCTCGGGTCTCTCGGCCGATACGTCGACGCACCACATGCCGCCACCGGCCAGCCGCGCCCGTCCGGCACGTTAGCAGCAAATGGCGCCGCCACCCGCCAGCGCGGTACCGCCGACTCTGCCTCGTACTCCAACGGGACAACACCGCGGCCGCAGCGCCCCCTGGGCCCTGCCAGGACCCCCTCCAACACCTACCAACCCTACACGCAGCGGAGGCCGACTCAGCAACAGCAGCAGCAGCAGCCTGGAACTTCCTCCTTCATCACCAGCAGCGGCGGACTCCATATCAAGGACGGGTCGAGACCGCGGCCCGTAGGAACCTCGACATTCCGCGCCCAAGAACGAGAATACGTGCGGAGGCTACGCCAACAAGATTACAACAACGACTACTTTGACACGTACAACGCGGGAGAGCAGCAATACGACTCGGATTCCGAGGGCGAGACGCCCTCTTCCGAGGCCCCCTTCGACAACTATGACGACGCACACATCATGTTTGTCAATACCGAGGGGAGCCAGATCACACAGGAGGACTTGGAGGATTCCCACAACTGCGAGAGGATAGAGTGGCACGGCATGCTCGAGGCCGTACTCACCGGCGACGTTGTGCGCCAGGAGAAGAAGCGCCTCATCGGATCGGCCGACGAGGAGTTCGGCAAGAGCGCCCACAAGGCCGAGCTCTGGCTGGGAATCCGTGCTCGAGTCTGCGGACGCCACTTGCCCGTCCAGCGGAGGATGCTGGAGGAGGCCCGCGCCTCCCTGGACCGCTCCGTCAACGATGTCGTCAACTTCTCCATCGCCGGCGAGAGCGAGGCCGGAAAGCCCCCGGTCGAGCAGGTCCGCGACGCCATCAAAAAGATCGAAAAGATTGAAGCCCTCTACCCCTCCAGCACAGGACTCATCGCCGCCCTCAAACCCGCCACCTACCAAGCCTACCAAGAGACGTGCGATGCCGTCATCGCATGGCACAACGTCAACGAGATGATCAATATTGAATTGTCCATTCTACAGAAATGGGTAGGCAATGACGATCTAGATTTCCAGCTGTCCACCGAGGCCTCGGGCCGTCTGAGCGACGAAACATCCTTCCTGGACAGGCTCATGAAGGAAGAGGGCCTCAAGTCGCTGCATGACGACGACGGCGACGACGGCAAAACCCTCTCCAAGAAGAGCATGCTCGACAGCATCTCCATGGTCATGTCCAAGGCCAAGGACACCCTGATCATGAATGCCGATGCGTTTCAGAAACGCCACCTACCACCCTACATCGAGGAGCTGCTCACCCTCATCAGCTTCCCCTCCCGCCTCATCGAAGAGATCATCAAGGTGCGGCTGGCCTATGCCAAAAAGATGAAGGAGTCGGCCCAGCAGAATCCCATGATGCAGGATCAGATGATCTCCCAGTTCCAGGTCCTGCTCAAACTGGCCATCAAGATCAAGTCCGAGTACAAGGCCATCGCTGAGCCCGAGCCCGGATGGGACCTGCCGCCGTGCATTGACGACGACTTTGACCGTGTCATCCTGGATGCCCTCAAGTACTACTTCAAAATGCTGAACTGGAAGCTGAGCGGCAACAAGAACACCTTCAAGGAAGCCGAACTGCTATTCCAGGAGTGGGGGTTCGGTAACGAAGTCGGGAGCCACCTGGCGCGTGGAGACGTCGAGGTTGCCGAGCAGTTCAGCTCCCTGACCCACAAGGCCCTCAACCGGCTCAGCCAGACGTTCGAGAAGGAGCTCCAGCGGAGGCCCAAGGAGAGCGTCTCCGAGATGACCAAGCGGTACAAGCAGATCCTCGATTCCGTCCGCGTGCGCCAACGCATGCTGCAGAGATTCTCCAGGATGCTCAGCGACAACTACGAAAACGCGTGCGACTTCACTGTTGCCTTTGGTCCCGAAAAGGTTCAGGAGCTCCTCGACCGCTTGATCGAGTCGGGTCATTTCCAAGTCTGCACCGGAAGTCCCGAGCACGCGGGTCTCATCATCATTGCCTCGCCCGCCCTGCACGGCCGCGGTTCCGACATCCGGAGACTGATGAGCACTTTTTCTTATGAGACGGTGACCGAGGACCCGTCCGATCCCTACCTCCTCATCATCAAGACCGAGGAGCCGCCCACCTGGTTCGGGGCAAAACTCCATCTGTCGGTCCGGGACGAGCCGCTGGACATCAAACTGGGACACATGAGGCTCGTCGCCGGCGGCTCCCAAGCGCGGCTGGTAAATGCCAGGAAGGCGTTCCTCGACAGCGTGGACATGCAGATCGACCTCATCGTCGAGCAGCGGTCGAGCCTGCAAAAGGTGAACGTCCGGCTCATGGAGATCCGCAAGGTTGCCTTTAAGCTGTCAAACGGCTTCATGGACAGTGTCGAAACCATCCGGCGTCAGACGCGGGGTCTCAACTGCCAGGAGCTGATCCAGACCTGCTTCATCTTCGCCACCGAATTCGGCCAGCGCTCCCTGCTGTACATGGACAACAACCGGCGGACCATGAACAACATGAAGCTCACCAAGCTCGCGCTCGACTGGGTGAGCTTCATCTGCGACGATTGCGTTTCCTCGGACCGCAAGACATTCCGATGGACTGTCCAAGCCCTCGAGTTCGCCATGGTGATGACGAGGGGGAAGCATATCCTCGCCCTTGGCGACGACGAGTACGCCAAGTTGCGGGCCAAGGTGGCCGGGTGCATGGCGCTCTTGATCTCGCACTTTGACATCATGGGCGCCAGGTCTAGCGTTGCCGCACAGGCCGAGAAGCTGCGGATGGAGGCTCTCATGATCCAACTCAAGCGTCTCAACAAGGGGCAGGGCGCCGATGACCAGACGGCTGCCAAGTATGTCGAGGAGCACCGGCTCGAGGAGATGGCCAAGATAGACGACCACAGGCGACAGATTCTCCTAGAGCGGTCAGCCATGGGCCGCGTGTTGGAAGCCTCCAACGAGGTGGATCGCTCGCTCGCCTGGCTCTCTTCGACAGCCACCAATTTCACCATGAGGTGGCAACAAGGCCACTTTGTCGGCGGCGGCACATTTGGCAATGTCTACGCCGCCATGAATCTCGACACGGGCCAGCTGATGGCTGTGAAGGAGATCCGCTTACAGGATCCCAAGTTGATCCCCACCATCGCGGGTCAGATCAGGGACGAGATGCGCGTCTTGGAGACTGTCGACCACCCCAACGTTGTGTCGTATTACGGCATCGAGGTTCACCGAGACCGTGTGTACATGTTTATGGAGTTTTGTTCTAGCGGCTCGCTCGCCAACCTCTTGGAGCACGGCCGCATCGAGGATGAGCAGGTCATCATGGTTTATGCGCTGCAGTTGCTCGAGGGTCTGGCGTACTTGCACGAGATCAAGATTGCCCACCGCGACATCAAGCCAGAGAGTAAGCGCTTC